>JACBKR010000219.1:0-41976 GCA_014218235.1 Colocasia esculenta
AGGGTAGGCAAGTTCCTGCCCCTTATGTCATGGCTTTGGGCTAGATGTGCCAAGTTAAGTCAAGTCCCAGAGTTTCTTGAGGAGCCTGCTCTTGTGAATGGATTTTGACGAAGGCGACTCTGTAGACGACGGTTTTAGGAGTTTATCTGCTAGATTTTGATGAGAAAGAGTGAGCTGGGAGATCCTGGGTCGGAAGAACAGACCCAGTGTGCTCCTATGTGGATGGCACAAAGAGGTTCGACGAGCCAACCATGGCTGCGGACGAGCCCACTAAGAGGTCAACCTGGCAATGAAGAATCCCGAAGTAGTTTTGATTAGTGCCACTTGAGTGTTGAAGAAGAAAGGCCCTGGTACTATTCTCAAAGAATTCTCTGGCGGTTTGCTTGGTCCTACGAGGACATGCCGGGACTTGACAACTCTTTGGTCTAGCACCGGTTGGTTCTAAAAGACGACGTGAAGGCCGTCAAACAAAGCTGAGAAGGCTACATCCCAAGCTTGCACTCAAGATCAAAGAGGAGGTTGACAAGTTGCATAAAGCCAAATCATTAGGGTTGTGCTGTATCCACAATGGGTAGCTAATATCGTCCCTGTGATGAAGAAGGATGGTAAGGTTAGAATCTGTATAGATTTCGTGACCCTTAATCGTTGTATAGATTCCGTGACCTTAATCGTGCTTGCCCAAAGGACGATTCCCTCTCCCACACATAGATGTCCTAGTGGATAACACTGCTGGGCTTTGAAATGTTATCTTTCATGGATGGTTTCTCTGGGTATAACCATATTCTCTGGCAGAGGAAGACCAGGAGAAAACGGCTTTCACAACGCCCTGGGGGACCTACTGTTATGTCGTCATGCCATCGGATTGAAGAATTTGGGAGGCACCTATCAAGGGCAATGATGGTGATTTTTTCATGACATGATGCATGTGCACATGGAGTCTATGTAGCGATGTCTTGGTTAAATCAAAGACTCGACATGGCCATGCTGAGTCGTCCGGGCGGTTCTCCAGCGGTCTAGAGAACACAAATCTTAAAATGAACCCCAAGAAGTGTGTCTTCGGTGTCTCCTCGGAGAAGTTGCTGGGGTTCATAGTAAGCAAGCGGGGAATTGAGATTGATCCCAACAAGGCCAAAGCAATAATCGACATGCCTCCCTAGAATAATCAGAGAAGTTAGAGGGCTAATAGGCAGACTTCAGTTTATTAGGAGATTCATCTCCCAGCATTCAATCCGCTGTAAGCCCTTCTTGAGATGCGTAGAGAGGAGGCTAAGTTTGATTGGAACGAGAAATTGTCAAAAGGCCTTTGATGAGTTGAAGAGCTATATGTTCAATCCCCCTGTTCTCGCTCCTCCGGTCCCGGGTCGGCCTTACTGCTCTATGTGTTAACCACTGAAGATTCGACTGAGGCAGTTTTGGCCCATACGACGACGAGAAAAGGAAGGAGCGGGTATTATTTATCCAAGTGTGTTCAATGAGGCTGAAAAGAAGTATACCGCCATGGAAAGGACGTGTGCGGCCGTCGTCTGGGCTGCCCAGAAGTTAAAGCATTATTTTCTGGCTCATGAAGTAAAACTTCTGGCACGTATGGACCCAATTCGGTACTTTCTTGAGAAGCCGCTCCGAATGATCGGTTTGATGAGGTGGCAGAGTTTCCTCAATCAATTTGATATCACCTACGTCAACAAAAGTCGATTAAGGGGCACGCTATTGCTGAGCATTTGGCCCACCACCCCTACCTTCATACTCTCCTGTTGATGAAAGCTTTCCCGATGAAGAGTTAGGAACCATTATCGATGGTGAACCTTCGTGGGTACTTTACTTCGACGGGGCCCTCAATTAGAAAGGGTGTGGAATAGGGGCAGTCCTCTCTCACCGGAAGGGGTAGTCATTCCGCACGCCTACCAGTTAACCTCCGAGCCACGAACAATGTGGCCGAGTATGAGGCGCTCTTAGTTGACTGAAATGGCATTATTGCTCGGAGTCAAGGAGTTAAGTTAATTGGTGATTCGCAGTTGATACTCCGACAATCTCTTAGCAAGTACCAGACCCAGGACCCCAATTTGAAACCATACCAAGAGTTGGTAGGAAAGGTGGTCCGGTAGTTTAGGAAGCTCACCCTAGTTCACACTCCTAGGGCTCAGAATATCCTAGCAGATTCACTCACTTCCTTAGCTTCTTCCATTCCCATCCCTTGGAAGATCTTCTGAAACCGTCTCTGTCCAAGGTTAAAGAGTCCCTTCCCATGTAGATCCTTGGTTTTCTCAACTCACGTCTCCTTCTCCATCCCTTCAAGTCCATGCGCTCTCGAAAGAGCCAGAAATTGACCTCGAAGATGGCCATCCTTGGTATTTTGACATCGAGAACTTTCTTAAAGATGGATCCTTCCTCGATTATGCCACCTCTGCCGATAGACAGGCCATTCGCCGCGTCTCGGAGCGTTACAAGATCATAGGTGGCATTCTGTACAAAAAGTCTCTCAGTGGGGTCTATCTTCGTTGCCTCGATGAAATCGAATCTCAAGATGTCGTTGAAGCCGCTCACTCTAGTGAATGTGGTGGCCATGTTAATGGTAGAGCAATTGCCCAAAAGTTGCTAAGACACTATTATTGGCCTACCATGGAAGAAGACTGTCATCATTTTGTCCATCACTGTGCTAAATGCCAATTGCACGGTGACAAAATTCATGCTCCTTCCTCTTCTCTTCACCCTCTCATCGCCCTGGCCTTTCGCCATGTGGGCATTCGACGTGGTCGGTCCTCTCGCGGACAGAACAGGAGAAATCCGTAAGAAGTCCTTCATTCTGACCGCCAAGAATACTTCACAAAGTGGGCTGAAGTAGAAGCATTCATAGAGGTCAAAGCTTCAACAGTGGTCAAATTCATCAAGCGCAACATCCTGCAAGGTTTGGCGTGCCTCGGGACATCATCACCGACAATGGACCTCAATTCACTTCACAGGAGCATCGCGACATGTGTGGGTAAATATGGCATTAACTTGCATCATTCATTCCCATATTATCCACAAGGTAATGGACAAGCGGAAGCTACTAATAAAACTCTCATCAAAATTATAAAGAAAACATGCAAATCTCACACAATGCTGACTGGCCAGATCGCTTGTTGAAGCTCTTTGGGCTTATCGCACCTCGGTCCACACTCCTACGGGCAAACTTCCTATGCTTTGACATACGGATCAGATGCAATACTCCCATATGAGATCTTCGTCCTTCACTTAGAGTTCAACTGGATTCCGAGCTTGACCCCGATCACGTCGGGAGGCCTTATTGGCACAACTTGAACTCTTAGATGAAAAGCGAATGATAGCGGCTGACCATGCTCAAGTCTACCGTCAGAGAATTGCACGTTTTATGCTAAAAGAGTTCTTGAGAGAAAATTCGAAGCGGGTGGATGGTCCTAAAGCATAAATCATAAAGGCACCAGGTCCCAGGAGCAAATTGCAAGAAAATTGGGAAGGTCCGTTCGTTGTCAAGAAGTATATTCAGGGAACGCTTATAGGTTGGTAGATGCCGAAGGAGTGGAGTCTCATATCCTGAACGCAGTCTACCTCAAGAAATTCTATCCTTAGTTAGTCAGTCCGTTAAGTCGGTTATTCATCACTTGTTAATGGTCTGGGTTTAGGTCTCTACTTTCCACTGGTCATTAGTGAGGTGGGTTATTCACACACCACACGATGTTAAGATATAGCCCTCTAGCTAAAAAATCACCAGTACACTCGGATAGTCTATCCGGTCTATGTTTCCCCTGTTCTTCTCCCACTCGGCCATGTCTGGAAGCGGAGCAAACTTCGAGTAGGGGACCAACCACTCCCGTCTAAAAGAGAGGTCACCATAAACAGGGGCAATCGAGAAAAATAAGGGTAGAATGCTAAATCAAGCTAAAGGGGAAAAGAAAAGCCAAAAGGTCAAAAAGGGTAGCAAAAAGTATGTACCCAAGAAAAGACTGACCAAATCAAGGAGATAGCAAAAAGTACGTGCGCTCCACCCCTGAAATCAAATAGAAGAAAAATTCCCTGCAAATAATGTTGATCAAGTCTTTTAGTATGAGGTGTTGGTTTGGAAACAAAAGTAGTCTGAACCAAATCCTTGCATGGCTTCCTACTTATTTCTTCAATTCCCCTCCTAGGGGCAAATTTGACTGTATAGAGACCTTCCGTGGTGAAACTATCAAGAAGGCTAGGGGCAATTTCCAACATCAGGAATCATGCACGATCCCCTTATTCATGACCTCCGTGGTGTAAGTAGATCACACAGACCCTATGCTTTGACATGTGATGAATATGTATATTTAGAGTCCAAAAAAAAAAGAGAAAAAAGTGCAAAATAACAAAAAGAGTGTCTCTTATTTATATTTTTTTTCACCATGTACATGTTTATTCTTATTTTCAAAAAGCCAAAAAATCAGAAAAATTCAAAATAAAAAAAATCAGTAGTAACATGTATATACACTAAATTCTCCTTATTTTCTTGTTATCCAAAAAAAAAAAATCAAAAATCAAGCAAATACAATAACAACAAAATGCATGTGCATATTTCCCTTCGGTTATTTTTCTTATGTTTTATCTTTGATTAGACATTAGCCCTTGACCAGATCCCCAAAAGGTACATCCCCTAGGCAAGGGGATAAAGACAGATCTACACTAACTTTCTCTTTAAGTGTTGTGGATGCAGGAACCCAAGTACACCAGCAAACCATTCCAGTGCACAAATGACAAAAGTCCACAAAAATCCACTATAAAGGTTGAAGTTCTATACATATCATGACAGGGCATACCCCCGGTGGTACAAAATCACTCCTCTCTCCCGTCGCTAGGCCTCTGCCTACTCGAGCTGCTCCCTCCTCCTCCTCCCTCTCCGATGTCAGTCTGGGAGAGGAGGCCTCGACACTGTCGATGCCTCGGACGCTGCAGCCCTCCTCGTGCCACAGACGGTCCCCTAGCGACACGATGTCATCTAGAGAGGCAAAGGCATACGCCGTCCTCCCCGGTGCCCCTGCTAGGCCGTCTCGCTGCTGCTCCCGGCGCTTCCTCAGCACCTGATCCTTCAAGATCTCGTAGTTCTTTGCACTGTTGGCTCGGGCTCGTCTCTGCCTCCCTCTCTCAATCCCTTGCCTCCCTCTCCCTCTCCCTCGCCTCGAGTAGGCTACCCTCCACCCTCGTCAGCTCCAGTCGCAGACTCTCCATCTGCGCCTGGAGAGGTCGCCGCTCCTCCTCCTTGCCTCTGCACACAAAAAGCAAATCAAATCAAATAAAATTAAATCATGTGCAAAAAGGTAGCATTTCAGTGTCTTACCTCCGCCTCAACTCCCGGTGTCTCGTCTCGAGCTCCGGACCCTCGCCTGAGCCCGGTCCAGGGCCTCCTGTAGACGAACCGCCCAGGTCCCCACAGTCGGCCGTGCGGACGAGCTCGCTCCTGTTTCTCGCTCGCCCGCACTCTCGATAGCTCACCTTCTGCATTCACATATCTTGGTCAGTCATCAAGTCAAATCAATTTCAAATCAAACCCAAGATAGGTTGAATGTTACTTACCAGTGTCCGGACCTCAGCTCGGAGCTCTCAAGCTCAACCTCGCTGCTACCGCAGCCATCACTCCAGGAGGCGATCGCCGGGACTTCAACAACTGTCATTCACACTTCAAGGTTAGAATCAAGAGATTTAAATGACAAAGGCTTAGAGTTAGAATTCACTTACCACTCGCCGGTCTAGCTGGAGTCGCCCGGTGTAGCGTGCCAGTAGTCCTCCATGTATGCTGAGCTGTGTCTCTCTTGGTCTAGTGCACCTCACCCAGGTTCACGTCGCTAGGTCAATTCATTCTTCGCGCAACTCCCATTTTTTTTCTGTCTTGGAGGTCTTTCCTGCCGGAGCACCTGGTCGCCTCCGGCTCGCCAGTAGGCGACCGTGGCTCCGTGCTCCTCACTCCAGTCTTGGTCCTCGGCAAAGAACGACGGCGGGAGTGCCCCTCTCTGCCCAAGGACGGTACCTCCATGGCCGGCTGGTCCCAGCCTAGAGTCCGAACCACGAGCTCAAGATAGAGGACCTCGCAGGTCCCAGGCAGAGAAAGCAGTAGGTGCGTTCGAACAGAGAGCAGACCCGCCGCCACCGCCGGGTGTGAAGCATCAGCCTCCCCTGCATACGGGGTCCACACCACCTGAAAGAGAAGAAAGCACTGGTCAGTAACCAAAAGCAGCAATTAAAAGAATGCGAGAGCTAGTTGAGTATTGTACCTGGTCGTGGGGGTAGTGGTCCAGGCAGCGCGCACGTCCTCGCCACGCCAGTCCATCACTCTGGGATCGGGAGCTACCTCCCCCACGCCATGAGAGGCACCATGGTCTGGCACCCTCTCTGCCTATACCCCGCATCCCATAGGGAAGCGGATGTACCCCCAGATCTGCAAAACAACAAGAAAGAGAATGTCAGTCAGGTATTTTAATTATTTAAAATTCAATGATGAGCATTTAAGAAAGTTGCGTACCTAAAGAAAGGGGGTGAAACCCTGGTGCTCTGAGAGCGCCGCGAACTGCTAGGAAGAAGGGAAAACATATGTCCTAGCATCGCTGCACCCCATGCATACCGTCGTGCCTGCCAGTCCCTCAAAAGCAGCATGAACTTGCAGTTCATCTGAGATGACTGCGTCGCGAACAAGAGGCGTCCGAAGAGGTATGCTAAAAAAATCCTCACTGACCGCTCCTCACTCCGGTCACCAAGGTCGAGTGCTCCCCGCACTCCCTATAGAACTCCTCTATGGTCTCCAGGGGCCCTCTCCTCCAACCTCTCAGGCCTACCGGCTCAGACAGCGATCTGAGCAAGATGCTCCGGATCGATCTCCTCCTACCGGCCACAAACTCTGGCCCCAACAACTCCAAAGTCTTCATGATAAATCACTCCTCTCCTGCCCTACTACCGGCTCTCCCTGAACCAGTAGTCCTGTCGGTATGCCACGTCCTCCAACGTGGGTATCATGTGACCCCAAGGCATGATGAATGCCTTGCAATCCTCCTCCCATCGCTCCCTCAGGGCCTCTAAGTACGGCATGTC
Source organism: Colocasia esculenta (assembly GCA_014218235.1). NCBI lineage: Eukaryota > Viridiplantae > Streptophyta > Magnoliopsida > Alismatales > Araceae > Colocasia > Colocasia esculenta. The sequence goes on from JACBKR010000219.1 coordinate 7,051, forward strand.
CACGTGGAATGGACGTACGACAGGAGGTGCCCGAACCCATCCTGGCGATCCGGGTCTGCTGGGCCTCTGGCAGCGCCTTGTACCAAGACCAGCTCAGATCCCATGTGACCCTGCTCCTCATTCGGCCCTTACCCTGCAGAAAACACAGAAAAATAAGCGTCAGCATCGACTTCCGTTACCACAAATTGGAGGCATATGTGTTGCCGTTTACTCAGAATCAACGTCCAGGGGTGGCCGTCAAGTTCCTCTGTCGCGTCCAACACCTTGCCGTCAAGTTCCCTTAGACGGCAAGATGTTGGATGTAACGTCGCGCATTTTCCGGATCCCCGTGGATCCAGGTTTAGCGGGTTTTGTGGCCAATGTGAGGCCCATTAGTGTTGTGTGTTTCTTATTGGATCCTTACCAGGCTAGGTTATGGGTCTGTGTTGGTGTTCAGTACGCTGGACATCAACAGTGGGTTGGCGTCCAGGTGGGTGACGTCGACTTTGTGTTGACGGCCATGGGTTGCCGTTAACATGGTTTTAGCATCCATCGATGTGGACGTCTAGCGTGATGAACTTGGCGGCCAAAGATGTGGACGCCTAGTTGGGTGGCGGTTTGGTTAACGACACAGAGGTTGACATTAACCTAACGCACCTGTGTTTTTAGGGCTGACCTGAGCCTGTTCTTTCCCCACTCTCTCCCCTCCTCTTCGCCCACTCTCTCCCCTCCTCTTCGCCCCCTTCACTCTTGAGCTTCTTCACGAGTTCCGGTGGTCGACGGGAGTACGAGGGGCAGCCGTGGTGTGCGTGGTGCGCGTGGTAGCGGCAATTAGGCGGGGATGACGAATTGGAGCGCGATGTTCGCGGGGTGTTCCTCGGTTTTTGGCGTGATTCAAGGGTTTTCGGGAGTTCAATCACATTTCTGAGGTAGGGACTGGACCCCTGGATTCCTCATGGTTGATTGGTTATGGTTTGTTGTATAGATTGCATGTAATTGAGTTTTTGGGATTAAGGGTTCTTCATGCCGGGGAATTGGGTGGTTTGATTGATCCAGACATTGGATCTTGTTTCTTCGTTTAAGTTTAGCATACAGTGGTAAGGGGAGGTGTTTCCCTAACTTTCCTATAGTTTGTGGGGCCAAGTTGCCCATGTGACCGGCCTAGGACCGTTCTGCACGTTTTAGTTGTTAAGGGTCGAGGATATAAACGTCATCATCGGTTGACATTGAATTCCTCAGCTGGAGATTAATGGCAAGATGCTTAGCCGTTGATCTTGAGTAAACGGCTAGGTGATGGTCGTTTACTTGTGTTGACGGCAATGGATGCTGCCATTTACATACTTTAGACAGCAATCGATGTTGCCGCTAACATGTGCATGCGTTAGCACTGTCTGTTTTTACGTGTTTGTGTGTGCATGGCGATGACCGTTGTGAGCCAGTGCACTTGTTACGCTCTTGGAGCATACTGCTCATGTAATGGGCATGTTTGACGTGAATGATGTGTGATGTACGTAGTGGTTTAAGTATGTGTATATTGCCTATGTGTTGGACATCTTGTTTACATAGATAATGTGTGTATATTATCGTGAGGTATTATACACGTGATATCTTCGAGTTTTGATGCCATGTATATGGTTTGTGTTTCATGGCATACCGTGCGTTATTGTGGTTAATAATTAGTGAGGTCAGTCTGCGTGTTGCGGCGATGAGGTTCTATGATTATTTCTTTAGGATCTCTTGTCAATTAACCTACATGGATTATTCAGTGTGGTCTTGCTATTATGTTTAGTGGGGCAGTGGAGGTCACCGGTGACCAATGCACAAACTGCGGTGTTATCTTTAATATGTTAGTGTATGTAGTTGTGCAAGTTAGATTGTGAGTCATAGGGTGACTAGGACAAGCTATCCTTAATGTAATCGTGTATCGTGAACGATAATAGAAAGTATTTATGTATATATCGTGGTTGAGCTTGCCGAGTGTGGTGGTCCGGCGCCTATCCAGAATGCCTTTCTAGTCGGGTACCCCAGGTTCTTTGTGAGCCAGGCACGTGTGTTTGTTGTCTCAGGTTTTGTCCCAGTACTTGTGTTGTACCGTTGGCTGTGTCATCTTCCTGGACACCCTCACTCATGTGTTTGAGTTGTACGTCTGGCTGAGGAAAGACGACAGTAGGGCAGTGGCTTGTGTTGGTGGGTGTGCAGTCGCTTGTAGCGCGCTCGTAGTTGGGGGTACGGACACCAGTAGACGTCACTGGTCCCCAGCTAGTCCTGTTTTCCAGTGCCTCACTTTAGGGTGCTCCGGCCAGAGACCCTAGAGGTGCCAGGCATGGACCTGCAGTTTGTGTCTGCAGGTGTGGTGTTGGTTTTCTCCACAGTTGTTTGACTTGTTCTCGTGGAGCGGCAGTTGGACCTTTCGTCCATGACTGCGAGGCTGAGAGGTTGTTCTTGTGTTGTGTTGTCCGGGTTGGATATTGGCCCTGATCAGCCAGTAGTCTGTTACCATGTGGTTGCGTCGTTCCTTTCCAACTCGTGCTTTGCTACTTGTCGTGGTTCGTGAGTTTGTGACTCGTAGTTGAGGTTTGACTCGTTTAAGGTGTGCCCTGGTGTTGGCACAGTTGTGACTATAGTTGTTAGCTTGTGGTGTGCCCGAGTGGTGGCACAGTTTTGGTTATGGTTAGTGAGTGTTGACTCACTAAATGTGGTTAGTTTGCTATAGTGTGCCCTGTACGGCACTGGTTTACTTGTGGTCTCTGTGCTGGTGCCTTGTGGTAATAGGTACCTGTACCCTTGTGGGTAATGTTTGTGTGGGATGTCATATACCAGTTCTTTTGGTGTTGACGTGAATTGTGTTTCGTGGAGGTCGTGGTGTGGTGACCTTCCACTCAATATGTTTTTACCTTCCTCGGGTAAACTACTGTATGGTTTTCATGTGTGATGGATTGGCCCGCTGTAGCCGATCATGTTACTGGTGTATGTGGTTTCCGACATATTGTGATTTGAGGTATAAAGGACCAGCTTTTGGTTAGCAGTCCTGTTACCCACGTACTTGAGATTTGCCTGTGAAGCTTATAAGCCTAGGCAGTGGTTGACTTGTGCGGCTTATAGCTTAAATGATTGGTTATGACTATAATGTGCCTGTGAGGCTTGCGCCTAGGCATTTCAGTTGTGAGCGGACTAGCTGTGGTTCCTTTTCTTTATAAGGAATATCATTTGTTTATCAATTACTGTTAAGCTGGTTATTTAAATATAAATGTTGTGAGCATGAAATGGTTTGGCTATTGGTGTTGCCAATGAGACCCATGGGGTTGAGGTGTCCGTGGTTACGGTGTTGTTTTGGGTAGCCCCTAGACCCCAGGCCATGACTTGTTGAGGCTCACTCCCCTACAGTTCTTTTCAGGGCTGCCGAGTGTTTGGTTGCATCGGCATTGTGTCAGACTTGTACCGCCAGCAGTTGTGTAGTAGTTAGTGTTTGTGTGAGCTTGTGCTCCCTCGGGGTATGCCCAGGTAGTTTACCTTTTTAATTGGACATGTATTAATGTAATGGGACATTGTAAATTGTTATATGCAAGTATGAGCATATGTACTTTCTTGTGTCTTATACTGTTGTTTTTGTCTTTATATTCTTACTGGACTTGTGTGAGTTATCCCTGCGAGACTTCAGTCCGTTCGCAGGAGGCGGATCTGGAATGGAGCCTTAATAGGCATAAATACCTCGGTCCGTCACAGTTGGTATCAGAGCAATGTCCAGTTAGAATATGAAAACATTGAAGTTCAATGCCCCAGTACATGGCTTATGTATGTCACTGCTGGTAGTAAGTCTATGGTTTTGTGTTTGATTATATAGTATTTATCTGAGTTTTTGTTTTGAAAAATGTATTGTGATGTGGCAGACGTTAGGCGTTGTTGAAAGTTGATGTGATTATAGGTGGTATAATCTATGGATTATACCAGTGTTATTTGTGAGATGATAGAATGATGTGTTGTTAAGATTTGCAGTTAAATGATGTGGTGTTTCAACATCACCCTTCGTTGGTGGCTATTTGGAACCGAAACAGCGTTTGCGAAGGCGTCCAGAATTTCGGTTTCTCTCAAACTAGATAATTTTGTGGTAACCTGGAGACTGATTCTAAAATCTGGGTTTTTTGGGATTCTTCTATTCTCCTTGATATCATTGATACGTCTACTCACATATCACTATGGGTCTTCGCTCGGCTACTGGTTACTCTTCATTTATTACTTGCATCTATGCTTCTTGCCATTTGGATCAACGTCGTACTCTATTTGATCATCTGTTGCAATTTAGTCTCATGGTGGAGGTCCCGTGGTTAATTGGTGGACATTTTAATTGCATTGCTCACCCCTCGGAAAAGTTGGGAGGTACATTGGCAATCTGTCTAGTATGATAGATTTCAATGCATTCATTGCTGCTTCAGGTTGTTTGATGCTGGATATATGGGAACATCTTTCGCATGGAACAATAACCGTGTTGGAGCTGCTAATATTCGTGCTCGGCTAGATCGTATCTTTATTATGAGAAACTTCAGGATCTTTGGCCTAATATTTCGGTGAACCACTAAGTAGGGGCCTTCGGATCATTGCCCCTTACTTCTCTCTTCTGATAGTGCTTCTCAAGGACCAAGCCGCTTTATTTTTCAAAATATGTGGACCACACATGAATCTTTCTTGCAGGGCGTCTCTATTGTTTGGACTTCCTCTATGGTATCTGATGTTAATCCTCTCATTCGCCTACACCTAAAGCTTAAGGAGGTTAAGTCTTTTCTTAAAGGTTGGAATAAGGGCGTCTTTGGGAATGTGCAATAGATGGTTATTCTTCCATCGGATGAGGTGGCCAGACTTCAATACGAATTTGATTTATCTCCTTCTGCAGATAATCGTTCCAACTTATATGCTGCTAATGCCAGGCTGAATTCGGCTATGAATAGGGAAGAGATGTTCTGGAAACAAAAAGCGAGGGTGGATTGGCTTGCCAACGGAGATCGTAATACTTCCTTTACCACGCCACTGTCAAGTGCCACAGGAGAAAAAATTTTATCACAGGCTTCAAATCCCACCTTCGCATGATTGGTGTACGGACCAGAACCACCTTAAGGAGGAAGCTGCTTCGTTTTTTCATAATCTATTATCTTCTGAGCCTCGCGAGGTTGATGTGGGTTTGCTGTCTTTAATTCCTTCTATTATAACCTCCGAACAGAATAATATTCTTTGCTTATCCCCTAATGCGGAGGAAATTCGGAACACGGTTCTGGCCATGAATGGCAATAGCGCTCCTGGTCCAGATGGTTTTTCTGGGCTTTTTATACTCACTGCTGGAGATTATTAAAGAAGATGTCATTGCTCTGTCCAAGGTTTCTTTGCTGGCTTCTGTCTTCCCAGGGGTTTATCTTCCTCTATTATTACTCTTATTCCTAAAGTGGATATACCCCGCACTTTCAGTGACTTTCGCCCATCACCTTGTTAAATTTTGCTTTCAAAATTATATCCAGGATTCTATGTGCTCGGATAACCCCTTTGCTCCCGTTGATCATTTCGGAAAATCAGAGTGCATTTATCCAGGGAAGAGCTATTTTTGATAATGTGTCTCTGGCCCGTCATATTTTTACGGATATCAACCGTAAGGCTCGAGGACATAACATCATGTTCAAACTTGATATGGCTAAAGCCTATGATCGTATGGAATGGGACTTTCTCTTGCTTGTTATGAAGAAGTTCGGCTTCTCCAATAGGCTCACCTCGCTGGTCGGTATGCTTCTTTCTAACTGCTGGTCATCTATCAGTTTTAATGGCAATATTTCTGGTTATTTCAAGTCAACCAGGGGCATTCGTCAAGGTGATCCATTAGCACCCATCCTGTTCATCATTGCCTCTGAGGTGCTCAGCCGAGGCTTATCTCACCTGTTTAGCAATGGACTTATCAAAATTTTTCAGAGGCCCCAGAGGTGTTCCACATGTGTCCCATCTTCTTTATGCGGATGATACACTGATTTTTATGAATGCAGGGATTCAAGGGGTTAGACATCTGCTGCTGCGTTTTCTACAAACCTATGAATCTAGTTCAGGTCAAAGAGTTAATGCGAGCAAGAGTTCCTTTTATCTTCCTAATAAGGCGCCTTTGGCTTTAGCTTCCCGCATTACTGCTGTAACTGGGTATACTCTTCAACACGGTACTATGAAATACCTGGGCATCCCTTTGAAGGCGGGCAGCTGAAGGTTCAAGACTACAAGTTCTTGGTGGAATGTGTTACTAGGAAACTCCTGGATGGTGAGCCAAAATTTTGTCCCAGGTGGGCCGGGCTGTGCTTATACGTTCGGTGCTCTTGAGTATCCCGGTCTATTTGGCAAGTTCAATGACTATCCCTCAATCTATTATTCTCCAATTGGAACGCCTTTGTGCAAATTTCTTTTGGCAAGGAGGCGATGGTCAGCATAGACGTCATTGGGTGGCTTGGTCCACGTTGCAAAAGCTGCTTAATGAGGGTGGACTGAATTTCCGTATCTTAATACTCTGCAGGTGGCAATGGCGGCTAAGCAACTTTGGAACATCCTTCATGGTCACTCTCTCTAGTCGTCTTATGCTAAATCTAGATTCCTTTCCCTTTCTCACCTTCAGGAGGTCCTTCTCCTTTTCCTTTGGAATCTCTAAGAAAGTCTTTTTGAAGGCTAAAGAGTTGCTCTGGCTCATACAAGGTGGATTGGTGGGGATGGTACTACTGTGAAATTTTTTCTTGATACTTGGATAGGCGACTCTAGTCTCTTACAAGTCCTTCAGAACTCGGTTGCAATTACTACTCCTCATGCTTCGGTTAAAGATATCTTATTTGATGTTGCTAACCCAGTTGGTCCTCTCTCAGTTTATCTCCTCAGCATGCGCAATCTCTTCTTTCGGAACAGTCAGATACATTTATTTGGGCTCCCAATCCTCATGGTGAATTTACTGTGAAATCAGCTTATTTCTTAGCTTCGGCCACTGGCGTGGTCCGTAGTGCAGGGTTGAAGCTGTGGTCTCACTTTATCCCTCCTCGTGTTGCTATGTTTGGTTGAAACTGATCCATAGGGGGTAGCAGGGGATTCTCGGATTGTGGAGTGTGGCATTTCTATCGCTTCCAAGTGTGTGTGTTGTACCTCTCATGAGCAAGAAGTCTAGATCACTTATTTGTCTCCAGTATGATTGCCAAAGATCTATGGTCCGGGTGGCTCCTCTCCTATGCAACAACATGTCCTGGAGTGATCATGTATCCATCAGATTTTGGAGTATTTTAGTGGGTACTTCTATGAACTCTCCTTTACAGTTGCAGTATTGCTGATGTCCATTACTATGCTATGGAAATCTGGAAATTTAGATGTAGGGCTCGCATGGAGGTGTTTTTACTCAGATTGAGTCTATAAAAAAGAAAATCCTTGTGACCGTGCGTTCTTCTATGGCTTCTATTAATTTATGGTTCTATTTCTCATAGCCATGCAGCCATTCTCCAAATGTTCAATATTCCTTTCGCTGTCAGCATCAAGCTTCCTTCCCCGTCAGTTGGATCCCTCCTTTGGATGGTTACTGTTTGAATGTTGATGGAGCTTCCAAAGGCAACCCAGGACCGAGTGGTGGTGGGGGTTGTATCAGAGATAAGCATGGTGTTTTCCTATGTGGTTTTTCCTACTTCTATGGCAGGGTAGTAGTGCAGTTGCTGAAGTCTGAGCTGTGTTGATGGGCTTCGATTAGCAAAGCAACGGAATTTGAACATCTCCATTTTGTATTCGGATTCTCATACAACCCTGCAGGCGATTTCAGCGGGTCGTTTTCCCTACTGGGCTGTCTTCCCTTGGTGGCGTGGACTGCTCCTTTTGGTTGATCTGATGAAGCCTCGGATAGTGCATACTTTCGGAAGGAAATCAAGTAGCGGACTCTTTAGAAAATCATGCCTGCAATACTGCTTCCAGTTCGGTTTTATGACTTATCTTCTCTACCTCAGTCATCTCGAGGAGCTATATTGATTGATAATGCGGGTTTACCTAGCTTCCGTCAGGTTTAATTGTATTCAGGTGACCTCGAATGAGTTTGTTTTTGGATGGGTTGGTATTCGGGTTTTTCCTTGCTTGTATGGGTATTCTGGCAGGGGTATGCCCCAAAGGTTTTGTATCAAGTTTTATCTCAGTTATAAAATATCAGGTTCCAGGGATTCGCACCAGGGGAGTGATCACACTATTCCCCGCTGGGAGTAGTGCCTTAGCTGTTTCGCTGAACCTGTGACCTGTTTATTAAAAAAAAAAGGAAATTAATAAGTTGGATATGGAATTCAGTAAAAATACAGATTAGCAGAGATAAGTATATGGTAACAGGTGATGAAGAACAGCTCAGGATGTGTCCGAAAATGATTAAATGTGCAAAGTATGTTGAGAACCTTAGCAAAGTATTGTGGCATTAGAAATCTAAGTCAGATGATATCAAGAACAGTGTGGATAAGAATGTGATTAGTGTTATGAAGAGTTTGATATGATTAAGTAAGGCAGATCACTTTAAAAGAAGTATTAGTACATAAAAGAGTAGTGCTTTATGGCAGATAGATTTAATATGCCTGAGATCAGAAATTTGAGAAAAGTGTTGTTATGAATAATGATGGTAACAGAAAGTGTGATATAAGATTTGTATAAATAAGTATAGAAATGATCAGTTGAATAAAGAAAGAGAGAAAAGAAGGATTAGTGTGCAATAAGAATTTGTGAGAATTGCACAAGAGAATATTTAGTTGATGAATGACAGGTTTGAGGAATTCTTCAGAGAGAGTTAATAAGATGGCTGTGCTGCTGCTAAGATAAAATCAGTGAAAGTTAGTAACTGTGAGCATTCGAGGAAAATCAAAATTAAGTTAAGTTGTTAGAATAAGTTTAAGGCAAATAATAGAATGGAAAGAAGTACATTAATGGAGAAGGAGTTAATAAATATTGAGTTGAGAAAACAGCAAGGCAGATTGTAATATTTATGTTATTTGAGAAAAGAACATTTAATGAATGAGGGAAGCAGCCAGAGCAAGTTGTTTTATTTAATGAAAATGGTATTTTAAATTTGAGTTTTTGCTGTATTTTAAAGAAGGATGATTAAATACCAGAAAGATTTATAGTATGAACGGTACACAAGATTAGCCAGGCAGCAGAATGAATGAGGGAAGTATTTTGCAGAAAAGATTATGATTAGAATGACTGGCATTTTATATAACAAAGAGATATAGACCAGAGAAAGGAGAATTTAGCAAATGATGAAGTGAATAAAATCAGAGAGTCCAGAAATGTCATCAAAGTTTGCAAATCAGTGCAAGAGAATGATTCAGTTAAACAGAAGTGAACTGTTATTAAGGTATTTTAGGGTTTAATGCTGGAGCAGATTGATTAAGTAATATTTGGAAAGTTTTGCCCCAGAATTATGAGATTAGCCAGAGAATGTCAGTAAAGAAATAAAGGTATATGAGAATAAAGCATATTAATAGCAGTTTGGCAGGTCAGAAATTACAGTAATTTCTTCAGCACAAATAATTGAATAAGATGATTTGAGAAGCAGTTGAAGCAGAAGAAAGCAATTGAAAGCAATAATGAGAAAAAATTGTGGAATATTTTGCAAAAGTGTTCAGTGTTGATCAGAGTAGCGCAGCGGAAGCGGAAGCAAAGAAAGATTTAATATTCATAGATTGTTCAGTTTGCTTGAATAAGGAGAAAGTGTAAAGTTTGCGCAGCGGAATAATGGAACAGAGTTTATTATGATTTTTAATTAGAGATGACTTAAGGAACTATGAGCAGAATAATTGAAAGGATAGAAAATTCAAAGATGGATTGGTTTTCTTTAAAGAGGTGTCAGTTGTGAATGTAAATGCAGATGAGGCAGGATAACAACAAACAGTGATAATGGAAAAAGAAAATGGTGGCATGAAAGAATATTACAGTGTAAGATATTTGAGAAAGATAAAGCGGCCTCGAAAGAAATATTGCAAACACAGCCAGAAAATTGTGGAAGCAGATTCAGTCCAAGAGATAAAGCGCCATGGCAAGGTAGGATCGTCTACATTGAAAGTAAGGAAATGTAATGGAATCGACAGAATGAAGTAATTGTGAAATGAATTGAAAGAAAGAAAGAAGCAAAGCAACAAATGGACTGATGAATTAAAAAGCTGATGTAGATAAAGAGTATCCTTCTTGGTTCTGTATACGATTTTTTTTCTTGTTGTAATTTGTTTTATATGTCGAGGACGACATTTCTTTTTAGGTGATAATAATGTAACGTTGCGCATTTTCCGGATCCCCGTGGATCTAGGTTTAGCGGGTTTGGTGGCCAATGTGAGGTCCATTAGTGTTGTGTGTTTCTTTGGATCCTTACCAGGCTAGGTTATGGTCTGTGTTGGTGTTTAGTACGCTGGACATCAACAGTGGGTTGGCATCCAGGTGGGTGACGTCGACTTTTGTGTTGACGGCCATGGGTTGCCGTTAACATGGTTTTAGCGTCCATCGATGTGGACTCTAGCATGATGAACTTGGCGGCCAAAGATGTGACGCCTAGTTGGGTGGCGGTTTGGTTAACGCACAGAGGTTGACGTTAACCTGACACACCTTTGTTTTTAGGGCTGACCCGAGCCTTGTTCTTTCCCCACTCTCTCCCCTCCTCTTCGCCCACCTTCACTCTTGAGCCTCTTCACGAGTTCCGGTGGTCGACGTGAGTACGAGGGGCAGCCGTGGTGCGCGTGTAGCGTCAAATCAGGCGGGAATGGTGAATTGGAGCGCGATGTTCGCGGGGCATTACTCGGTTTCGGCGTGATTCAAGGTTCTTCGGGAGTTCAATCGCATTTCTGAGGTAGGGATAGACCCCTGGATTCCTCATGGTTGATTGGTTATGGTTTGTTTGTATAGATTGCATGTTAATTGAGTTTTTGGGATTAAGGGTTCTTCATGCCGGGGAATTGGGTGGTTTGATTGATCAGACATTGGATCTTGTTTCTTCGGTTTAAGTTTAGCATACAGTGGTAAGGGGAGGTGTTTCCCCTAACCTTCCTGTAGTTTGTGGGGCCAAGTTGCCCATTGACCGCCTAGGACCGTTCTGCACGTTTTGTAGTTGTTAAGGGTCGAGGATATAACATCATCATTGTTGACGCTGATTCCTCAGCTGGAGATTAACGACAAGATGCTTACCCGTTGATCTTGAGTAATGGCTAGGTCATGGTCGTTTACCTTGGTGTTGACGGCAATGGATCTGCCGTTTACATACTTAGACGGCAATCGATGTTGCCTCTATCATGTGCATGCGTTAGCACTGTTGTTTTTTACATGTTTGTGTGCATGGCGATGACCGGTGTGAGCCAGTGCACTTGTTACGCTCTTGGAGCATACTGCTCATGTAATGGGCATGTTTACGTGAATGATGTGTGATGTACGTAGTGGTTTAAGTATGTGTATATTGTCCATGTGTTGGACATCTTGTTTACATAGATAATGTGTGATATATCATCGTGAGGTATTATACACGTGATATCTTCGAGGTTTGGATGCCATGTATATGGTTTGTGTGTTCACGGCATACCGTGGCGTTATTGTGGTTATAATTAGTGAGGTCAGTCTCGTGTTGTGGCGATGAGGTTCCTATGATTCTTTAGGATCTCTTGTGAATTATCCTAGATGGATTATTATGTGTGGTCGTGCTATTATGTTTAGTGTGGCAGTGGAGGTCACCGTGTGACCAATGACAAACTGCGGTGTTATCTTTAATATGGTTAGTGTATGTAGTTGTGCAAGTTAAATTGAGTCACAGGGTGACTAGGACAAGCTATCCTTAATGGTAATCTGTGTATCATGAACGATAATAAAAGTGTTTATGTGTATTCGTTGGTTTGAGCTTGCCGAGTGTGGTGGTCCGGCGCCTATTCCGGAATGCCTCTCTAGTCGGGTACCCCAGGTTCTTTGTGAGCCAGGCACGTATGCTTGTTGTGCTCGGGGTTTTGTCCCAGTACTTTTGTGTTGTACCGTTGAGGTCTGTGTCGTCTTCCTGGACACCCTCACTCTTGTGTTTGAGTTGTACGTCCGACTGAGGAAAGACGACAGTAGGGCTGCGGCTTGTGTTGGTGGTGTGCAGTCGCTTGTAGCACGCTCGTAGTTGGGTACGGACACCAGTAGACGTCACTGATCCCCAGCTAGTCTTGTTTCCAGTGCCTCACTTTAGGGTGCTCCGTCCAGAGACCCTAGATGGCCTGCATGGACCTACAGTTGTGTGTCTGCAGTGTGGTGTTGGTTGGTCTCCACAGTTGTTTGACTTGTTCTCATGGAGCGGCAGTTGGACCTTTTGTCCGTGACTGCGAGGCTGAGAGGTTGTTCTTGTGTTGTGTGTCTGGGTTGGATATTGGCCTGATCAGCCAGTAGTTTGTTCCTGTGTGATGGCGTCGTTCCTTTCCGACTCGTACTTTTCTACTTGTCGTGGTTCGTGAGTTTGTGACTCGTAGTCGAGGTTTTTACTTGTTTGAGGTGTGCCCTGGTGTTGGCACAGTTGTACCTAGATTTGTAGCTTGTGGTGTGCCCGAGTGGTGGCACAATTTTGGTTATGGTTAGTGATTGTTGACTCACTAAATGTGGTTTAGTTTGCTATAGTGTGCCCTGTTACGGCACTGGTTTACTTGTGGTCTCCGTGCTGGTGCCTTGTGGTAATAGGTACCTGTACCCTGTGTGGGTAATGGTTTGTGGTGGTATGTCATATACCAGTCTTTTTGGTGTTGACGTGGAATTGTGTTTCGTGGAGGTCGTGTGGTGTGACCTTCCACTCAATATGTTTTTACCTTCCTCGGGTAAACTACCGTTTATGGTTTTCATGTGTGATGGATTGGCCCGCTGTAGTCGATCATGTTACTTGGGTATGTGGTTTTGACATATTGTGATTTGGGTATAAAGGACCAGCTTTTGGTTAGCAGTCCTGTCCCACGTACTTGAGATTTGCCTGTGAAGCTTATAAGCCTAGGCAGTGGTTGACTTGTGCGGCTTATAGCTAAATGATTGGTTATGACTATAATGGGCCTGTGAGGGCGCGGCCTAGGCATTTCAGTTGTTGAGCGGACTAGCCTGTGGTTCCTTTTTCTGTTATAAGGAATATGCATTTGTTTATCAATTACTGTTTAAGGTGTTATTTAAATATAATGTTGTGAGCATGAAATGGTTTGGCTATTGTGTGTTGCCAGTGAGACCCATTGGGGTTGAGGTGTCCGTGGTTACTATTGGATCGAAATGGCAAATGCACAGTCCTAGAGGGGGGGGGGTGAATAGGATTTTTCTTGCTTTTCAAAAATTCTTCTGAAATCACAACACTAAATAGTATGTTAGTGCGTGGTGTGATGTGTATGCAAGTGAAAGAACTTGGCGGAAACAATCACACAGAAGATTGCACAAGAGAGTAATCCTGGTTCGGCCCTTCCTACATGGAAGTCTACATCCAGTCCTCAAGCCAACCACTGAGTTTTTCACTAAACTGCCCAACAGATTTGGCCTTCTCTCACCCTTGAGAGGTAATTACAACACACCTGCTCCACAGCAAGTCTTCCCTAAACAGGGGTAAACACAACTGCCTTATACTAAAGGCCTTCCCTTCACAAGAGGGGTTAAAGCAGAAAAACTTCTGCAGAAATAACAGAAAAAGAAACCTTGTGTGTTTGCCTCAAAGATGAGCACATAAACCACACTTTCCAGCAGGATTGAATGAAGAGAAGTGCAGTCTAAATCCTAGCTGAAGCTACTTGGGTGGACTTCAAAAGAAGGAGCAATTACAATTGCCACCCAACAAACAGATCTTCAGAACAGAAAATTCCTGAAGATGTGCTCTCACACAGAGCTGAACAGGAAGACTTAGAGAGCTTGCAAGATGAGCTTTCAGAGAGATGGCTTGAAGGAATTTCTTTTGCGCACTTGAAAAATTGTTCTTCATGAGCTTTTCTCCATCTCTTTATAATCTTAAAAAATAGCCGTTTGAGGAAGATAGCCGTTGGAGTAAGATGGTTGTTGCCATACTATCCGTTTGAGGAGAGTTTTGGGGATCCTTTGAATCTGGGGACTTACATCCACAGGGTCTTGAATTTTTCCTCTTTCCAAAGTCTTTAAAAGCAGGAGCCGTTGTCACAACTAGAAGATAAGCTCTTTGAGACTTGAGCTGAGCAACCCATGCTTAAAACATGTGCTCTAATAAATGCCTATTTGCAAGGACAAGACAAAGACAAAGCATATCCATACCTTGTGGTAGGTGAGTCAGTGGAGTACAACAAATAGTATGGAACCTAGTATTCTTAGTCCTTTCGGAAAATAAGGCAGACAGACAAAAAGTTGAGGTATGGGTCTGTCAGTGGTAGGTGAGATGGTCAGATACCATGCGCCTGATTTTTACATAAATGCTTTGAGTCTTTTTAGAAGGAATAGATTGAGGCAAAGGACATCAAAACCAGAAGTATATTTTGAGAAAATATTTTTTTTTACAGGAATATAAATATGTGAATGTACTGAATCTTTGTCAGAAAATATATTAAAATAATAGTCTTGTACGATCTTAATGTATATGATAAGCAACATGAAATATGTCATCAATTTTTTGCTTGAGAAGAATTTACAACCAGGAATGACAATTTAGAACTGACAAAGGTACCACAGCTGACAGTATAGTCGAATTCAATAGAATAGGTAATCGACTCAGGAGTATGTGAGACCCCGAATTTTTATTCTTTTATATTATGTATGTATAGGAATGGTTGTGGTGTGTTCGGTTGTTGTGTGCTTAGCATGCGTAGTTCATTGTGCCTACTATAAGTTTTATCCTTTTTTGAGCATGAGCATGTGCGAATATCTATGTATGTATACATAGGTGTATATGATAATTAATGTAGAAGTGAACAATTAGCTAATTAGAGGTGTATTATGAATACCAAGAATCTCTGACTTAGGATACTTGAATAATACTATGCGTGTGCTATCTAAATATCGAAGAATATCCTATACTAAAATTTCATGGAATTTGTATGGGAGTGTATGAAGTACATATGTGTATGTACGTATGTATGTTATCTTGTGCGTGTGACAATGCATACCTAATTCTACATGCAACACCTTGGTGTAATTGTGTATGCATGTGTATGATTAGTTGTAAGCGTTGCTCATTTGCATGGTTTAGCTAATGTGTATATTGTACTTCGTACATTGCATATGCATAAAGAGTTCAAGCATGGTAGGTGTAATTAGTGGTTTATATTGAAATTCTATACTCCTCAAGAATAACATGCATGTATTTTATGATATTTAGGTGAGAATAGTCAATTGGCTAAATTATGCATATAGTACTTAAGCAATGTTAGGTAAAAGTGGTAAAGTTGTGTAAGTTAATCTAATTACCGGTGCGCATGTTGTATCCATCTATTTCAAGCATAATGTACTAAGTATGCTACACTCGTGTGTGTATACTATATATATGTCAAATCAAGTGTGTGTGTGCAAGGACTATTTTATCGAATAGATTTTCTAGCTAACATAATTCATATCACCTCCTAATGATTGCGAAGCCCTCATAATTCTTGTCATTTACTTTGCCGGGTGTTGAGTCACACTTATGTAAAACATCATGTACGCATAGGTAGATATCTACGTACATCTATCTTAGTGTGTTTATGTATGCTTGTGTATGCTAGGTATGAATGATATGATTGCCTGGTATGGTAATATACATGTTACACCTTATACATTGTATGTATATATATAGAGTAAGCATAGTTTCTGCATGTTTTAAGTTCTGGCCGAAGGGCCAATCAGCGTCAATGTGTTTATATTAAATATAAATAAGGTATGTATTGCATGGTGATAGTATGGATATAATACCGTATACATATTGCATGTATATAAGCTTGGTATGCGTGGTTTTCTGCATAATTTAGGGTTCTGGCCGAAGGCACCTTGGCGTCAAGCCAGGCCGTTGAGCCAGTGTCAGCGTCCAGACATGGACGCCAACACTAACTCCGGCGTCCAGCGATATGGACGTCAATCTCTCTAGCCTGCATGCGCAGCAGAGCTGCAAGCTTCTGAAACAAGGCAAGCCAACCATTGGGGGATGTCCCCCAACGGCTCTGAAGGGTGTCCTATCACCCTAGTGAGTGGGAGAGAGACTCCCTTAAGTCTGAACCCGAAATGGCTCTCCCCACTCTTTCCCTTCACCTTGCAAGAGGAGAAATAGAGAAAGAAAAACCCTAGAAAAAGTCTGTGAGAAAAACCCCTTTTATCACCCACAAATCCGACTCCCTGGAGGTTGATCCGGCCATCTACTGCGACAAGAAGGAAGCTGGAGCAAAGGAGAAGGCCTCCCACATCGCCCCTTGCTGTGGAGCTCATCCAAGAACCCGGAGGAAGGTGATCTTGGAGGCCATCCTGCAACTTCTTGGGACTGCCCAAGGAGGTCTTCACCGAGCCCTAGATCCCTTGGAGGAATTTGTGAAAGGCAAGTGACCTATCTATGGTGTCCCCGTATGAGTCTAGGTGGTTTTTGCTATTTTTATGGATTTTTCCTCGAGTCCTAGACCCTCCCATTCACCCAAGTTTCAGAGCTCGGGTCTGTGTTTCTGCACAGACCTGATTCGACGGCAAGGTCCCTGGACGCCTGTGATGAGCTTGGCGTCCATCGCCATGCCGCTGACCCTGAGTCAGCGGCCAGAGACCGCCGCCTAGTTCCTCTGAACAGAACAGTGAGCTGTTCTGTCCTCCTTATGCATTAATTTCGGTATGTTTTCCGTGATGAGGATATATGGTAAACCTTATACTCTATGTTTATTGTTAAATGTGATGTAGGATGAATGTGGTGGGATGGTGAATGTGGGATAATGGTATCTTTTAAACTTGTGAGCATGACTTGTAGATAATCTTGCAAATCCTTGTTCATGATTTGAATTAGTATGAATGCCTTGGTTTTAGTCTAATCATGAAGATCAGTGGGTCAGCATCTGTGTTTACAAATTTTGGTAACTTATCCATGCTTGTGCAATTTGTAAATAAGCTCGGTTCGGTAAAAATAGAAGCATGCAAGAATGGTTTGTAGGGTTCAATCCATAGATGTATGAATTAGGGTAATTTTGTATCCTAAATTCCTGCATATGTTAGTAGCTTATGTTTAAACAGCAAGTGGCTAAATTACAAGACGTGTTAAACCCCATGTTAACTTAAGTTAATAGCATGCTAATATGTGTTTTATTCTGTAAATTCTATTTAGCTCAGAAAAATCTGAAATTTTGAGGGTATGATCTTGAACCCGAAAACACATGTGGTTAAAATTTCAGGTCGTTTGGATCAGTAAATAAAAAGCTATGTATTTTCATGTGAAATGTGATAATCTACGTGTATTATCGTAATGTGATAGTTATTGTCTAAAACCAACTTGATTGGTGAATTACTGTGTTAAACTCCTGAAATCTGTAGTAGCATGATTAGGAGAAAAACAAAGACACATTGTGCATGAGAAAACGAAGGAGATGTGAGTGTTATGTGTAAAACACATGATAAAACTCGGTATGAGTAAAGTGTAAAAGTTGTGCCTATGTGACACTGCTACCTAGAGGCATCGAGAGCCGTATATAGAAAAGTCCCTATAGAAGGCTCCATGTGATATAAGTTTGTCCCAAAGGCATTGGGAAAACCCGGAGGTGGACAAGTACCACTGGATAGGGTGGAGAGGGCTTCTCCCGGTCTGCGCAGTTACCAAGATTCACCGCTGTATTGCCTAGGTGGTGAGTATGTGTATGAGTTGTGTCATGTGTTGTGTTATGAGTGTGTTGAGAGCTGTACTAAGGAATGAGCACGAGCTATGAGATATTTGTTAGTGTCCTCTACTGGTGGTTAGGACTATGTGTCATGGCAAATCGTTTAAGTAATGAAAAATGAATAAAGTGGAATATGAGAACATGGCACGTGGTAAGTGCAATTGACGTGATATGTGATAAGTGAAAAGTGGAGAGAAAATGATGTGGAAATGAGTAAATTGTGTAAGTATGAACATGTGTACATGTCAAATGTGTAAAAGCGAACAATGTGAACGAGTAGTGTGCAATCATGTGAAACTGAAAATGCGAGAATATGTTATTGAAACCCATGTGAGACAAATCTGAAATCATGTGAAATCAGTGAATTTATGTTATTATGTGCAAAGATGTCTAGGATCCATGTTAGGGATAATTGGGGAAAACGGGTACAAGATAGCATGATTGTTTGTTCACATGATATGTTTTAAGCAATGTTGTAGCTCTCATATGTAGATTTATAGCCATGAATCATGTGAAATCAGCAACCTAAAGCATGTAGAAATGTCCATGTATTTGTCAAAAAAAAAACATGTAAGATCCATGCTAGTTGTGTTCCTTTCATGTGTGCACAATGTTCATGTTAGTAGCTCTCATGTCTTGGTTCTTTAAAGACAAGTTTCATAAGTAAATTGAATAGAGAGCATGTGATAGGTAAATTTTATTCCTACGAAATCTGAAAGCATGATCATGTATAAACTTGTAAACTTTCATGATAGGTTGAAACCTCGGAAATGACTAGTATGCATGTTTTGAAAATTGTAAATGTGCATGTAAAACCCTATGACTTATACGTGTATGTTATGGGTAGTGTTGCTTGCTGAGTCTTTGGACTCACTCTTGCTTCGGCGTACAGGTTGACAGGTATCGTGCACTAGAAGGAAGCGTGACGAGGATCATCATATAGAAGACTATTTTGTGGAGCTGTTACAGTTGTACTTTTCTTTTGCACAAAAGGATTATTGTATGGACAATATTGGGCATTGTAGTTCCCTTATTTTGTATTAATGTGGACATTGTCTTTCCATTTCGCTATTTAGATTGTGGAATGTGTGTTGGTGACGGGTAAGAGTTGAGTTGTTTATTTTATTCCGCTGTACTCTATTGCTATCCAGGTACATATCAACCTATTGACCAGTGTGGGTACATGTCCCACTGTGACGACACCCTTTTTACCGATGGGGATTGGTATAATCGTACGGTATGAAGAGGGTCGTTACAAAGTAAGTATGATTCGATTTATGAAGATAGTGTACTTCGACTCAAGAAGGAAATCAACAGTCGAATGAGGTGTAAGGTTATGAGTCGAATATGTATAAAGACATTCGACTGTATGAGTCGAAAAAAGTGAGTCGAATACAGTATAAAGACGTTCGACTGTATGAGTCGAAGTCATGAGTCGGAATACAGTATAAAGACGTTCGACTGTATGAGTCGAAGTCATGAGTCGAATACAATATAAAGACGTTCGACTGTATGAGTCAAAGTCATGAGTCGAATACAGTATAAAGTTGTATACTTAGAAAAAAATTGGTTCTTTCAGGATATTGAAGCTGTCTGAAATTTTGTAGTATATCTATATTTGGAAGAAATATATATTTGAGAATTTATCATGGTAGACGCAAAATAATTATTTAAGATTGTTTTATCAAATACTTAATTTTCTGAAGACTTGGAGGAAGTTGCTTCAACAGTTACGGTGTTGTTTGGGTAGCCCCTACTGAGCCAGTGACTGTTTGAGGCTCACTCCCCTACAGTTCTTTTTAGGGCTTGCGAGTGTTTGGCTTGCAGCGGCGTTGTGTCAGACTTGTACCACCAGCAGTTGTGTAGTAGTTAGGGTTGTGAGCTTGTGCTCCCCGGGGTATGCCCCAGGTAGTTGTCCTTTTAATTGGACATGTATAATGTAATGGGACAGTTGTAAATTGTTATATGCAGGTATGAGCACATGTACTTCTTGTGTCTTATACTGTTGTGGTTGTCTTTTATATTCTTACTGGACAGTTGTGTGAGTTGTCCCTTGCGAGACTTCGGTCCGTTCGCGGGAGGCGGATCTGGATAGAAGCCTTAATGGGCATAAATACCCCGGTCCGTCACTTGGACGTTTATAGGAACAACTCAACATCCACGATGTGGACGTCAAGTTCCTGTCGAACCGACAGAGTCTCCTCTATTTCCCCCTCTTTCCATGCATTACAAAACACACATTACACAGAGTTTAGGGTCATGGACCTACCTTGGGCCGTCGAGGTGCCTCCTTCTCCATCTCGTCCCCTCCTCCATCGTCTCCAGCGGTGTCCTCCCCTCCGGTGCATCGCCGCCCGCCGCCGGTCCGGCCTCTTCCTCCTCCACTGTGTCCATTTGCCACCGCAATCGCTTCTCCTCATCCTCCAGTTGGCGTCGGTACGGAGGACGGTGCGCTTACCCCGTGTCCTCATCAGAAGAGGTCCGAAATCTTGGGTAATTAAGGTAGAAGAATAGGGGATTTGAGAGAGTAGAAGTATGTGAATCGTGAGTGTGGGAGAAGAGCTCCTCCAGGGTTGGAAAGAAGCAAATGGCGCCGGAGAAGCGTCGGTTTGAGTAAAAGCTGTTTTTCAAATTTGACGTCAAGGTCTGGTCGTCCTCACTTTTTCTGACGTCACACTTTTGGCCGTTGACGTAGTATAAATGTCCAGATATGGACGCCAATGGCTCATCAGTGTCAGACCTCGAAGTACGGTCAACGGCCAGGTCTGGACGCCAAGTTTGAATTAAACGGCTCTCGATGTGGATGTCGATCCCTCTCTCTGCTGGGTGGCGACCATACTTTGGACATCTATCATGATTGACGGCCATCGATGTGGACGCCAACACTTCCGCACTCAGTCCTCACAGCACACTCCATTGAACATATTTGAGGCCCATTCACTCCATTTCAATGCACACATTCCACAATTCAAGCAATTCAAGCCATTCAACACAATGCAAAGCACCTTTATTCATCTAACTTTGTGTTACACTTATTGGAAATCGGGAAAATACATCATTTCGCCCTGCGGGTCATATAAAAATCACAAGAAATGGGCGAATAGTGTCATTGAATTCTTCATATTTCCAGATATCTTCCCGTTTCTCCTGTACCGCCAATCCCACCTTCCTGCTCACTATGTACTTTGCCCAAGTCTTCCTGGCTTTCTTTATCAGCTTCTCATTCCACCCGGTAACTATCATATTGATGCAGTTGGATGAAGTAGGAATTCCCCGTGGAATCCCAAGCTGACAATGGCACCGGTGTGGCTGGTATACCACCATCTGATCAGCCCCAATCAACCACAAATCTCTGTCCTCCCTGGTTCGAGCTCTGAATTCAATAGTCCTCATGAAGAGTGGCCTCACTATGAAATCATCCATTTCCAGATAGGCCAAATAATCTCTCCAAGCATCTCTGCTCTTCAAGGTGCTGTCACACACTTGATCTCATCCTCTGGCTCATACCATGCCCTGCTGTAGTGCACCGAACTCCGAAGGAAGATTCTGGAGGGGGTAGGTTTCTTGTCAGCAAAATCAAACTTTAAATGAGCCTCCATCCATACCTGAAGTAGGAACAAGCTCCCGCATGTGCGTCCGCCTAGGCTAATTGTGGTGAGCGAACTGTACAGGTGTGCCAGCACTGTAGGGGCAAGTGACTTCCCGCGCCACAGTAGAGTCAGAACTCCCACATGCTCGTAAAGGATGAAGTCGCCACTCATAGGGAACAGGAAAACACCAGCCAGGCAGAGTGTCAGTCCTTGAGTCGCCCTCTCTCCGCCAATCTCCTTCGCATGCTGGATCAGCCACCAGGCCAGTCAGTCTAGGAAGATCCCGTGTTTGTTCATCATCCTCAGTACCTCCTTCTTGTCTCGTACGATGTCCGCGAGAATCTCTTCCCATGGGAGGAGAGGAGTTGCGCTGCATCATACTCCAAACATCGTCTCCACCCCAAGAATAGCTCCACCTCCTCCAACAGCACACTCGCCTCGAACGCCTTGAACACAAAAGTGTGCGTGTGTGGATGCCACCGCTCACCAATGCTCCCAGGGCAAAACCCCCACACATCTCCTTCATGTTCTTCGCCAGCACCACCATGAAGCTTAGATTCCACACTCCGATGTAGCTTCGCATGTCTAGCGTGAGGCATTCATCAGGTTCATGAGCCAGGAGAAGGCCCGTACCTGGCCTTGGCTCAGGAATGAGGGCACCTTCTGCATGAAGGGTGCTGTAGAAAGAAGTTTGGGGCATTTTTAGCCTAGGTTAAAGCAGAAGTGAGCATCACTTACCTCCCCATTGGCCAGTCTAGTGCTAGATGTCCCGAACCTCGCTCAGGATCCCCGGGTCATGCTTGTGGACTGTCCGGTCGATGAAGAGGCCATTTCACTGCTTCAGGTCCTCTCCAAAGTATCTGGTTCTCAGCAGGAAGGAATAGAGAGGGACGGAGGTAGAAGATGGGAGAGTCGCTATGGACTCCTACCACCTATATTTTCGGCCCGATCCGCTGTCCTAGACGTCTAGATCGGTTGACGTCAGTGTGGGTAACGGCAATATTTGTTGCCGTTTAACTGGGGCTCTGGCGGCCATCGATGTGGACGTTTACTCCCCGGAAAAATTTAAAGTTCTATTATTCATATGGCCATTATATTTTATCTCGTGCTTCAAGTTGTTTTGCAGATATCTAAGCACAGTTGCGTTTCAAAGTTCAAAACGCTCATGCGACCTTGAGCGTTACAGGTATGTCTAACGTAGGACCCCACCAGAGGTGAATAATTTGGCGACCGTGAACCCTGAGTTCCCCTTTACCAAAAATCGTGATGGGTTTGCGATCTCTCAATTATTCGTATGGCCTTTAGAATTTCCTATGGTTCTAATTTGAATTTTAGATAGGCAACCCACACCAGCATGCATTTAGGCCTCACTACTAACATTCTCTCACTGACTCAAAAAAAAATGGTGATTTTCTCGATTGCTCCATGGCTCCCCGAGCTCAGGTAGCCTATCGGGTTAGCATCTTCTTGATTATCAAGTTGTTATCAGGTCTTTGTTGCCCATTTTTCCAAGTTGTCCCACTGTGACTTTCACAAACAGTCAAGCAGCCTTATTGAGTTCATTTGAGCGTTCGCCAGTCGCGAGCTTAATTCCGGACTTCAGGCTTCCGAACGTTGATTCTAGTTAGAATCTTTTGATAATATTTTGAGAGATTAACCAACTCCTTCTCTCCACGACCTCCTAAATTAAGGACAGACGCCCTGATTAGGCCAGCGAGCCCACGAGCTCCGGTTATGAGACTCTCATGATTCAACCATCATATTACAACTCCTTTGACTCAGACACACTGGAAACTAGTCAAAGTCCGACACGGCCATGCCAGGGACCCTACCGTTGGTTGCAGTTGTAGTTTCACGGGTAGATCACTCTTCTTCTTACCCACATTTGTCTCTCAGACGATTCGTCACTCGTTTCTAGCCTAACTCATTCATTTGGCTCGCTAGAATTCCTATCCTCGGAGATGGACCTTCATCAAATCTCCACGTCCTTTGTTTACCGAGACACCAACCTTTCAGTCCGCTCTGCTCCCTTGCAAGATCGGATGTCTTGGAGGGGCATTTGTAGACGCGAGATTTGGCCCATCCCCGCGTGGCTCTTTGGCCCAATAAAGCCCATTTGACCGTTTGTTGACTTGCCTCGGATGCCATGTAGACGGCGGCATCGACTGCCGCCGACTACATGTTGACGGCAATCCCCCTGGACGTTGACCCATATTGACGTCCACATCTCTGGACGTCTGCATGGTGTTGGCGGTAGGATCGGTTGACGTCAACCAGGTTTACTTGGTCTGCGTAACTACCCGAGAATCTAGCCCACTTGCACCATCTCTCGCCATGCAACGCATGGGGCCGTTCCCAACGGGCATATGGGCCACCTTGGCACCCTCTTGACCCAGTAAAAATCCTACTTGGCCTCTCCCCATTGGTTGGAGCCTTTATGCATGGATTGCCAAGTGTGCAAAGTGTGTTTCTTCACACTAAGTATCCAAGGCTTCTGAGCTCCGACCCCCTGCCTATTTAACTCCCTCTCTGGCCTTCTAAGAGGAGGGGAGAGGCTAAACGTCCACATGCTACCCTTTTGAGAGAGGAGAGAGAAAGTTGCACCCTAACTTCCATCACTCATCCTCTTGCTTCTCTCAACACTTGGGACGTCTAGGAGGGTTCTTTTGGAGCTGGAGGAGCCCTGCAAGGAGTCTACAATGCCTACAAATGAGGATCAACTCCCCCTCTTCCTCTCTTTCCTTTCTACTTTCTTTAGTCATTGAATGCTGCACACACCTTCCTACACACTCTAGGCAAGTAGGCCACTTCCCTACACACCTAGAAAGGGGTTTCCCAACCAAAAATAGAGGGAAGAAGGGTGGTCATAGCACTTGGCCACCCCTCTTCTCAAGTCCGCATCCAGTACGGGACTCTCCTTTTGAGCTGTTTCTTTCCATTTCTGAGCATTTACCACGCTTTCTTTAGACTAATAGAGTCTCTTTCTGTGGCAGGAATGATCTGTAGAAGACCGCGGAGCTCTTCTTCTTTGGCCGGCCGAAGGAGGAGAAGTTGAAGCCCCATCTCCATCTGCTGCGCGAGGTTGCTGCATCGACGTGATCACATCACTCCTTGGGCACAGGTAAGGCCCTGGAGATCACAAACTCCCTTCCTCTTTGCTGGTTTTCTTTGTTTCCTCTCTAGTCAACCTAGTCAACTGGAAAGTCAACGAAGTCAACCAGTGATCCATCATCGCCAACGAGAGATCAGTGACGTTCGCGAGCAATCGAAGAACCCCACAGTCGACCGGGGGTAACGGCACGGGAAGCGGATTGTCCACACCAACCAGATAGTGGAAGACATGTTGAGAGCTTGCACTATAGACTTCCAAGGGTATTGGAACGAGCACCTATCCCTTATTGAGTTCGCCTATAATAACAGTTACCAGGCGAGCATCAAGATGGCACTGTTCGAAGCACTCTACGGAAGGAATTGTAGATCTCCTGCATGCTGGAATGAGGTTGGAGAACAGCAATGGCTAGGCCCAGGCATGGTACAATGTACTACCAAGGATATTCAAGTGATTCGAGATCGGCTCAAGATTGCTCAATCCAGACAAGAGCTATGCTGACAAGAGGAGGTGAGATCTGAGTTTCAAGTGGGTGACCACATATTCCTAAAAGTGTCACCTACTCGTGGCATCCAAAGATTTGGCGTGAAATGAAAGCTCAACCCTCGATTCATAAATCCTTTTGAAGTACTCAAAAGGGTTGGTGAGGTTGCATACCGACTGGCGTTGCCACCGGATTTGTCATGTGTACATAATGTGTTCCATGTCTCCATGCTCAGGAAATATGTCTATGACCCTACCCACGTCATTCGCCACGAGAAGTTGGTACTGAACAAGGATGTGACATACGAAGAGAAGCCAGTCAAGATATTAGAACGGAAAGTGCAACAACTCAGGAACCGTCCCATCCACGTGGTTAAGGTCCGTGGAATAATCGCGGAGTGGAAGAAGCTACATGGGAACCGGAAGGAATCATCAGACAGAACTACCAGATCTTTTCGGTAAGACATTCTCTCCTATATGATCATATGAATTTTGGGACCAAATTCTTTTAAGAGGGGGAGGATGTAGCAATTGAATTTTTTCGAAAAATAAAAATCTAAATAATATTAAAATTTGATAAATGGAAAATCAAATAAAAGAAAACTAATTAAATTAATTAGAAAATTAAGAAAAGAGAATTAAATAAAACCCATCAAATGAAAATAAGTAATGGGCTTTATTAAATGGACCCATTAGAAATAGTGAGCAAAAAATGGGATTTATAAAATGAGAATAATGGGAAAATACCCTAAATTCGCAACCTAATTTTACCTAATTAGAAAAGGGGAATTTAATACATTAAATAAACAAATAGAGTTAGATTTGGAATCCTAAACCTACCCTAATTGATTGGCCATGAATTTGGCTCTCTTCCCAACCCAACCAGGAAGTGGAATGCTTAGAAGGAGGTAGGAAATAGGAAAGACTCGGAATTAATGGGAATTAGAGTCCAACTAGGAAAGGGAGGAGAGAAAGCTTAAATACTCTCTCAAATCCCTCATGGCTGGCCCTAGCTCGTACCAAGGGGTTGCTGGACTAGAAGGATAGGCCAAGAGTAGGAGAAATCGTGGAGAGGAAGATCCATCAAAGCTTCTTCCCGAGTTCTTCATCTTCAAACCCTAGAAGAGAAAAAGCATAAAAGGTAGGCATTCTCACGAGCATAAACTATGAGAATTTAACTGTAGGTTTTTCCCATCATCATGAACAAAGCCCTCAAATTTTGTAATTTTCCTTGACTCAATATTTTGTTATTGATTTTCGAAGTTCTGCAAGTTGCTTGACCCCGAGCTCTCATCAAAATTCTTGTTCCCCATGTACACTTGATAACTTGACACGAAAAGTTTACTGGAAATACTGACGGTTGTTAGGATCTTTTGACCCTAAAAGCCCTAATTTTCATCTACTCTATCTTGCAAATAAATTCTTGCATCTCCACTATTCGTAGTTTGTTGTATCCATGTTTCATTTGATTAAAATCTGTCTAAAACATATCCGTTATCAAATTCCTATTTACTGTAAGTACTCACACATGTCTAGATCAATACGCAACTGGTTTCATTATTTTTCATCGACTGTGCTATTTGTTCTTATTTTCTAAAGCCTTCTGTATCAAATATACTAAGATTGACCCACAATCCAAAGTCCTATCTGATTCCTGTTGGACTCAGGCGTAGGCCCTGCGAACGCGACTGCCCGATAGGCCGCATTCTGGGGTCTGGTCGTGATGTACAGTCTCGTCGCGTTCTGTATGCGACAGCCTACCGTCGCGATCCGTGTGCCTGACCTGACCGACCCGTCGCGACCCTTACTGCCCCTGTCGCGTTCTGACCACCGTCATGACCGACTCGTCGCGATCCATCTAAACACCTGTTGCGATCTACCCTGACCCGTCGCGACCCTTACTGGGGTGCGTCGCGTTCACAGGATTTTTGCAAAAAAAAACCCTGATTTGCAATGCTCCAATTGCCTATTGTGCTTATACCCTTTAATCCAATTATACCCGCAGTAATTTCACTTAATATAAATTGAACATTTTTATGTGATTTAAAATAATACACATGACTAATTTCCATCTATGATTTCATGACACATGCACACACTTTGAACCTTCCAAATATGTCTTGATTGGCATTAACATGTTACTAAATATCTCTGGTAAATTATGGAATTAAACTGCTTTATTTCTTGTGCGATGTTTTGGAACACCGATACGATGCTCCCTGTTCTAGAACTCCTCTAGAACATCGAGCACTTGTTTTTATATACACACTTATTGACTTGCACAAACTCTCCGTCAGATACTCCTTCTGCCGGACTAGTGAGTCTTTGTTCAAGGCCTCCGTAAGTCTCCTCTGTCTATGGATTCCCACATGGTCGACGAGCTGGTTGTACCCAAACACCTATTACCCCCTTTAGGGATCGATATGATCCAAACGGCTATTAGAAGTTTGCTCTATCTTGAATCACGCCGGACCTCTGGACCTGTGCTTAACATGGCCAGTGGTAGAGTCGTGAGTTCCACCTGACTGCCAACACCAAGTGCGCGTGTTGTGCAACTGTTACTATCGCTTGATTACTTGACGTGTTACGTACAATGGCCACTAGCTCTCATCTATGCTCTACTCGCTCATCTTTTCACGTTCACTCTACTATCTCGTCTATTCATCTAGTGCTCTCATCTATTTCTTGGTAATCTATATTGGCCATTGACTGATTGTCTAAAGATAAACAATATAACCAATGCCTGACAATATATAAAGGGCTCGATCTAGTCCTGGATGTGCGCCCGAAAGTGTTATTTGCCCACGGGAGTTAAATGATCAGAGTGTTTGACATTACACTCGAGTGCTATCTATCTCGACTATCTAAATGATAATAAAAAAATTTATATTCTCTCGCTGTCTATTGACAAAAAGTGCTAGACTATACTTGTTGTGTTATTGCTATACTTGGTGCTATTGTGCTATGGCCATCCTGCTATTTTTTATGCTATTCCCGACCCTTATGCTATTTTTGGAAAGTCTATATTTGGAAGTCTTGCTATTTCGATCATGTACTATCCTGCTATCTTTACTTGACTTTCTCGCTCTATCATTAGTTACTCTACCTTTAATACATTAATCATTTAAAGCCTACTTGACTATTGAGATTTAAGTCCTACTGGGCGTTATCACTCACCCTGTGTTATTTGTCGTTGTGTTCTCAGGTGAGACCGAGGATGAACTGTACACTCAAGAGGACGGGAACGACCAGGAGTGACGTCACGAGTACCCTAGTGTCCTAGAGATTATGTTAGAGTTTTAGTTTAGTCTTTTACTCTTATTTTAATGTAATAGGGCCCTATAGAATGGCTCTGATATTAGTGGGTGTAACTAGACATTTGAAAGTTATTAAGGAAATGAATTTGCTTTAGTATTATTTATTGTGCAATGGTTGATGTCTAGTACTCGATCTATACCCGTTTACTTGCAACTGCCTCGCGTTCCGATATTCCGCGTCGGGGCGTGACAAGTGGACTCATGGAAAGAGTTCCTCCTGTCCGTCCGGGATCTGTTATTTGACATGTTCACAGTATTATTATTTTTTACTGATTTGAAGCCATTTCTTTAATTACTCTCTCCGTTAGTGCACAAAGTTGAGTAATTTCTTTTCTAAACAGTGGAGGGTACATGTTCACGAGATCGGAGGATCTCCCTTGAGCACGAGTCGTCTGGGAGACTACTGCCCAGACTAATTTTAGAAAGTCGATGTGGGAGGCCCGAGACAAGGCAGCGAAGATCACAGGCAGCCAGTATCTATGACTTGGATGGATTACGGCCCGGTGTGGGTGAGGAGGGACTATTGGGAGTCCCTTTATCATCGTTGGGCTACTGGACCATGGCAGGAGAGGTCACAAGTGGCTAAACGCAATCGGGCAGCTCATTCGGAGAAGAATGTGCATACTAGTGGGTCAGTATCTTATGCGACCCACGCCAAAAATGGTAAGATATTAACATTCAATTGCTTAATACATTAATTATTATTGTGAAACTAGCTATTTTTGTTGAATTGTAAGCGTCACGAGCTCGAGCGTGCCCCTACATTTCGCGAGTTATTTGATCGGACTCATAAGCGGAAGGGGATGGATGACTATGTCAACGAGAATACCGTTAAATGTACTTGTCTTTGTTTCTCGCGTTGTTTCGGGAATACCGTTACCGACGCTCCACTATTCTAGAATTCCTCTGGAATGTCTAGCACTTGTTCTTCTACACACTTTCTCTTGACTTGGACAAACTCTCCGTCGGATATTCCTTCTGCCGGACTAGTGAATCCTTGTTCAAGGCCTCCGTAAGACTCCTCTGTCCATGGATTTCTACATGGCCGACGAGCTGGTTATACCCTAATACCTATGATACCCTTTAGGGATCAGTGAGATCAAATGGCCTTAGATTGCTCTCGCTCTTATCTTAAATCACGTCGAACCCTGGACCTATGCATAACATGGCCAGTGAATGGGGAGTGTATTCCACTGACTGTCGACATCAATTGTGCGTGTGTGCAACTGTTACTATCGCCCGTTTAATCGTTGTTTCATGTGCAATGACCTGTAGTTCTCATCTATAACTCTACTTGCTCATCTATTCACGTTCTATATACACTCGTCTATTCATCTAGTACTCTCATCTATTTCTTGGTACTCTCTATTGGCCATTTGACTAATTGTCTAAAGATAAACAATATAACTAATGTCTAGCAATATATAAAGGGTCTGGTCTGGTCTTGGGAGGTGCGTCCGAAAGTGCTATTTGCCCGCGGGAGTTAATTGACCGAAGTGTTTGGCATTACACTCAAGTGCTATCTATCTTGACTATCTAAATGACAATCAAAGTGCTATACTATACTTGTTGTGCTATTGTGATACTTTGTGCTATGGCCATCTTGTCTGTACTATATTTGGAAACAAGTGCTATTTCAATCACGTGCTATTATGCTATCTCTTGCGTTACTTGACTCTCGCTCTCTATCATTTGTTACTCTGCTCTTAATACATTAATCATTTAAAGCATGCCTGATCATGAGATTTAAGTCCTACTGGGCGTTATCGCTCGCCCTGCGTATTTGGTTATGTGTTCTCAGGTGAGGCCGAGGATGATACTTACACTCAAGAGGATGGGAATGACCAGAGTGAAGTCAAGAGTACCCTGGCGTCTTAGTATATGTAGACTCTGAGTTTAGTCTTTTACTTTTATTCATGTAATTGGGCCTATAGAATAGCTCTGATATTAGTGGTGGTAATAGACATTTGAGGATTAATAAGATGTATTTGTTTAGTATTTATTCTTTGTCCAATAGTTTGATGTCTATTATACGCTTTGTATCCGTTTACTTACAACTGCCTCACGTTCTGATATTTCTCGTCGGGGCGTGACAGTAAAAAATATACTATTTTACGAATTAAAATTTTAAGTCTTCTATTTAACTAATAAAATTTAAACTCTACTATTTTTAAAAGAAAACACAATTTTGATCCTCTCCAACACAGCAAGGAATAATGCCAGGAGGACCATCATCAATCACATCGCATGGTGAGTGGAAGAAAGTACCTCCTGAAAATAAGACACTGCCTTATCTCTCAAAACGCTTTGATCTCAACCAG
The DNA here is from genome assembly GCA_014218235.1 of Colocasia esculenta. Classification (NCBI taxonomy): domain Eukaryota; kingdom Viridiplantae; phylum Streptophyta; class Magnoliopsida; order Alismatales; family Araceae; genus Colocasia; species Colocasia esculenta. Next base: position 37,642 of record JACBKR010000219.1, read on the forward strand.
CCACTTCCTTGTCAATCCTCAGTCTGGGGATATAGTTCTTCTACGGTTGCCTTTAACAGTGGCATGCATGATAGTAAGCTGTATTCCGATCACCGTTCTGTAACCAGTCACTCCTTTGACTTTTGGCATCAGAAAATCTCTTCCCGATGGAGTGCAGCGCGAAGAGTAGCAGTAGCACTAATCAAAATAATCCTATTAGCCTCAGTAGGATCCATATCAAAAAACCCGATACTTAGACTTAACATCTTCCACCCCCTGAAAAAACATCCCCAAACACTAGTTTATTCCAAGACGAAGAGCAGTTTAAGGGACTTCAGTTTAACTTGCAGATTAGTGGCTGCGTTGGGATACGAGTACTTTCAGTACAACTCCACGAGACCTTCACCGTAGATAAGGACTCATGAGTAACCCACATTTGTTGGAAGACAAACTCAGAGGGGCCAAATTTCTGGATATCCAACGTGAACAGTAGCGGAGTATGGTCAGAAATTATAGCCCTATAAACGATTCGGATCCGGGTCGGATCCTTAGAGATCCAAATCCGGATCCAAATTTGGGTTGAGATCCTAAGTCAATTTCGAATCACATCAGGATTCGAATCCAAAAATATGGCATGTTTATACTCGTTTAAAATATGGTAAAAAATCTGAAAAATAAAAACAAATGTTCAAACTGCGCTGGACACTGGTTATTAGCAAGAACAAATAAAAAAAATTCTGACTAAACATACACATTTTTTTTAAAAAAATCTAAAAAAAATTATAAAAAAAAGCCGAATATATGCTGATCATAGCAGAACATTCATAAAATCCAGTTAAATATACATTAAAAATATTTAAAAAATCTGAAAAAAATAAAAAATACCCAAATCTATGAAATCACAAAATCTGGTTAAACATACATAGAAAAAACTGAAAATTCTGGAAAAAAAAAAAGTACAAAAATACTCAAATCTGTGTTGGGTATAGCAACTAGCATGAACATCAGAAAATCTAGTTAAACATACTGGAAAAATATGGGAAAAAATCACTCAAATTTGTGCTAGTTATAGAAACTAGTAAGAACATCACAAAATCTTGTTAAACATACATAAAAATCTGAAAAATCTAAAAAATTAAAAAATCACCCAATCTATGTGAGTTATAGCAACTAAACATCACAAAATCTAGTTAACATACATAAAAAATCTGAAAAAAAATAAAAAAAACCACCCAAATTTGTGCTGGGTTATAGCAAGAACATTCATAAAATCTAAAAATAATAATAATCGCCCAAATCTGGTTAAACATACATAGCAACTAGCCAGACATCCATTCCAATGATAAAATCAAATGTATACATTAAAACCCAACCATGTAGTAATACAAAGCTATTGTCATAAGAAATTTGTGTCAATTTGCACCAATTCTGGATACAAAATGAGACAAGCTATGGTGAGCATCCTACAAAATTGGCTCCATTCATCTATAGGTTCTCTTTGGTGGCTTTCACTAGGTACTAGTTGGCCAGATCGAAACAAACATATTCCCTCCTGATGTGCCTGTAAGAGATGATGAATAATAAAAATAATTGACTTACCAAAAAACATCATAATATGTAAATGTTTTCATTACATTTCTAAATCTTCAAACAAAGTTCCATTTATCACATATATGGTATATATTTTATTTTAAAATTTTAGACTGTCTTATGATGATTTGATGGGATATTCTTTCAAGTAGGTTGAATAACTAGTAGATAAGAAACAGATATACGATATTCTTGTTTTTACATTTTAGGCACCAATCGAAAGCAACGACGTCACAGTCTATGATAAAATTAATGTAAAATAAACAATGTTGCCTAGGAAATGATGTTGAGTTGGTTTAAGAAAAATGAGATAACTATAGTCCATAGATGGCTATTTCTCAGCTGATTTGATTCTTGTGTCCATATTCACAAGATTAAAACTGTACCTATTAATGATGTCTTGTAAGGACGACATGCTTTCACGAGACAAACGGTGAATTGGAATCACAATTCTCAATTTCAATATTATCAAATAGTTGAATAGGAAATCCATAATGTCACTTTTAGCAATCCATTTTAATAAACTACAGTAAGATTTAAGAAAAAAAACATGAAATTCCAATTTCATGTGGACCAAATCCATTTTTTCCTTTGCAAAGTGAGCACATATAACATAGTTAGTTGAAAAATAAAAGGGGTCTGCATAAACAGGATAGTCAAAGATGGTGATAAAGAAAAACAAGCTCACATACCGAATATTTGACACATCAATTGGCTCAACAAACATCTTGTCTCCTTCACAAACCAAACTATTAATTAGTCATTGACAATTTGATAGCATTAGATATTATATGAAAGCAAATATCATCATATATTGAGACTAACATACCTAATCAAAAGTTGAAGAAAGTTAAGAGAATCTTCGTAAGAAAGTTCTATTTCATTCCCATTTTCAATCACTGATCTGACTACTTGAAAAAATAGATGAAGTGCATCCTCTATGCATTCAATAGAAAGAAGAGAAACATCATCACGAAGCCAATTTTCAGTGCATATTAAGCTTGCACAGTAGTAGAATCCAAGGAATTCTATTTTTGTTGAACACCCTACTCCCAGTGCTAAAAGCCGATTCTGATGCTACAGTGGACACTGGAATATGTTGGATCAGGATGGCGCTTTAGATGTCCTAGAGGGGGGTGAATAGGACTCTTACACTTTTAAATTTTATCTAAAATAAATCACACTAGATATATCGTCAGTACTTGGTATGGTGTATGTGAAACAAGTGAGAACTTGGCGGAAACAATCACGCAAGTGCACAATGAATTTATCCTAGTTCGGACCTCCTATCAATCAAGAGTCCTAAGTCTAGTCCCCAAGCACCTCTTGGGATTTTTACTAACTGCCAAAAACACTTGGCCTTCTCTACACTTGAGAGGTATTACAACCCTACTTGCACCTAAGTATGTCTTCCCTTTATAGAGGGGTATTACAACCACCTACAACTATAGGTCTTCCCTTCAAAAAGGGGTACTATAGGGAATAACCCCCTGTGGTTTCTTACGTAGAAAAGAACATAATGTGTTTGCTCTAAAGGATGAGCAAACACAGATGATCAGAAAGAGATTACAAATGGGATTGAAAGCTCTAACTCTTTCTTTCTCAAAGAGGGTGGACTGAGATGAAAAACCACAGTAGCGAAAATCCACCCAAAGAGAAGGACTTCTGAATGTAAGAGAGTTTGGAAGACGAGGCTTGAAGCAGGCTCTCTTCAGATCTTGAGCTCTTCTCTCTTTTCTTGCTGAGTTTGAATGTGGTTGTGTATGTGTTGCTTATCATTTTCACTTTCAAACTTTAGCTTCTTATAATCTTTAGAATTTTTTCGTTTGAAAAAGGCTGTTTGAAAATAGCCATTTGAAGTGTCTGTTGTCTCTTATTCCTTGATGCTCATTTCCATCCAGTCGCAACAAGTCTTACGTTGTAGAAACATGTGACTACTAGACACCTGCAGGCATTAAATGTTAAGAGAGATCTTCAATTAACGAAAAAAGTGTTATACAGAAATAGAAATTGTTGGCCCTTTTGGAACGACAGCAAGCTAACTAGAGGGGGGTGAATAGGTTTTTCTGAAATAGAAACTTAAACACAGAAAATTAACACTTGAAGGTTTGGTTAGTTTAGTGTGATAAAGAGTAGCAGTGCGGAAGCAAATAAACAATCACACAAAGGACACAAGGAATTTATCCTGGTTCGGCCCTTCCCACATGGAAGTCCTACGTCCAGTCCCCAAGCAACCTCTTGAGATTTCACTAACCAAGGGTACAGTCCCCCTCAAGGACAATACAACACCCAGCACCTTAGCTGGTCTTCTTCTCTTTCCCAGGCAAGAAGGCAATCCACTTCTCTTACAGGTAAATAAGCCAACCTCCTGGTACAAACCCCAGTGCGGTTCTGCTAGACTTAAACCCCAGCTAGGCCTTGTTGGTACAAACCCCAACAAGGTTCTGCTAGACACTAACCTCTAGCTAGGTTCTACACTGTATAAAGTCCTACAGCTGGACAAGATGTCTTTCTTATAAGAGAAAGACCAATGCTGAGAGTTCTACAAGAATGGCCTCTACCAGGAACTCTCAGAAAAAACTCTCCCCAAGAATTACAATAAGCGCAGGGAGAATGGAGAAGGAGAAGGAGCTTGAATGCTTGTGAGCTTCAGCTACTTGAATGCTTTTTCTTGGCTCAGGCTCTTTCTCTCTTTTCCTTTGAGTGTATGTGGCGTTGAGGTTTCTCACTGGTTGTACACTCCTTGAATGATCTTCAGGAAGGCTC
>JACBKR010000220.1:0-60843 GCA_014218235.1 Colocasia esculenta
CCAATCAGCAAATTATTAGACTCACAAGTTTTCTTCAAAATTTCAAAAAGTATTTTATTCGTCGCTTCGGCCTAGCCGTTGCCCTGTGGATAATAAGGAGACGAATGATGCAAAGAAATTTGAACTTCTTACAGAGATCTTGAAGGTCTTGTGATATGAATGGGGTCCATTATCGGTGACGAGGCTGCTAGTACTCCAAACCGCGCAATGATGTTCTTCATGATGAACCTGCACACAGTGAACCTTTGATTTCTGCAAATGCTTCTGCTTCGGCCCATTGGTGAAATACTCAGTAGCAGTGAGGATGAAGGATTTTTGTTTTATCTGAGCATTAGGATCACCAAGGGGCCCGATGATATCAAAGGCCCACATGGAGAAAGGCCAAGGAGAAGATAGTGGATGCAAAGAGGAAGACGGAGCATGAATTTTATCGGCATGGATTTGGCATCTGACACACCTACGAACGTAGGCGGCATAGTCCTCTTCTAAGGTTGGCCAGAAGTAGCCCTGCCTAAGGATCTTTTTGGCTAACATCTGACCATTCACATGCCCTCCGCATTCACCGGAGTGAGATCCTTCCACTATCTTCCAAGCCTCTTCATCGGTCACGCATCTGAGGAGCATTCATTTAGAGCGCGTCTGTAAAGAACTTCACCCACGAGGGTATACTTCAATGCCGCTCTACGGATAGCTCGCCTATCTTCGGCTTCGACTTCTTCTGGGAAGGTACCGTCTCTGCAAAACGCTCAATCTCATGGTACCACGGTCTCTCTTCTTCCATCAATTCTCCTAATTCAACAAGCAACAACTCCTTCGCTTCTTTCTTCTCTGCCTTCAACACTAGGGAGCTCCTAAGTTTGAGAACCAAGGATCCTGAGTGAGGGAGCTTCTAACCTCTGAACAGTGATGGTCTCAGCACTACGGCTGAGAGGGAAGGAGAGAGACGAAGCTAACGATGCCAGAGCATCGGCCAGGATGTTCTGAGAGCGAGGAGTATGAATGTAGATGAGTTGACGAAATTGTTTGGCGAGGAGCATGATCAAATCTTGATATGGCTTGAGCTTGGTCACGAGTGCGATAGGTAGAGAGGACTTGCCGAAGAACGAGCTGAGAATCTCCTATGATCTGAGGTGACGTGCTCCTAAGAGGTAGGCGAGTTTTAGACCGGCTAGGAGAGCCTCGTACTCGAAATATTGTTGGTGCGTAGAACTGGAGTTGATAAGCCAAAGGAATGGTGATCCCTTCTGGGGTGAGCAAGACTGCACCTATGCCCCGTCCCTAGAATTGAAGCTCCATCGAAGTGGAGCGACCAGAAGGGGTCATGAGAGACAAGTGATAGGTTTTCATCGGGGAACTCCTCTTGAACCATATCACTATGAGGAAGAGGGAGATGAGCAAGATGCTCGGCGATGGCATACCTTTTATGGCTTTTTGAACGATAAAGGAGATATCAAACTGAGAGAGGAAACTTTGCCAGCGTGCCAATCTGTCGGCGAAAACTGTCTTTTCCAGGAGATACCTAATAGGATCCATTCTAGAAATCAAACTCATCTTATGAGCTAGGAAGTAGTGCTTCAATTTCTGCACAACCCAGACTAGCGCTGCGCAGGTTTCTCCATTGTGGTGAGTTTGAGCTCGGAAGGATTGAAGAGCCTAGATAGGTAATAGACTGCCCTTTCTTTGCCAGATTCGTCATGCTGAGCAAGGACAGCTCCTAGGGAGTCCTCAATTGTTGACAGATATAGGATCAATGGTTTCCCAGGGATAGGCGCCTGAAGCACGGGCGGATTCATAAGGTAACTCTTGAGCTCATCGAAGGCCTCTTGGCATTTATCATTCCATTCAAATTGACTCCTCCCCTCAACAGTTCATAGAAAGGACGACACCTTTGGGAGTGCTGGATATAAACCTTCTTATGAACTGAAGTCGACCAATCAAACCTCGAAGCTCGGATATGTTCTTGGGAGGAGGCATCTCGTTGATTGCCTTGGCCTTGTGCGGGTCTATTTGAATCCCCGGTTTACTAACTATGAAGCCTAGCAACTTTCCTGAGGAAACCCCGAACACGCACTTCTTTGGATTCATCTTCAATTGATATTCTTGCGCCGCGACGGAACACTTTGGCAAGCACGGAGGAATGCTCTCTTCGTCCGCGACTTCACCACGATATCATCCACGTAAACCTCAACATCAATATGTATCATGTCGTGGAAGATAGCTAACATTGCCCTTTGATAAGTGGCGCCGGCATTCTTTAGTCCAAACGGCATGACCACATAGCAATATGTTCCCCATGGGGTGGTGAAGGAGGTTTTCTTTGATACTCCGGGGCCAGACGAATTTGATTATAGCCGGAGTGCCCATCCATGAACGATAGAGTTTTGAACCCTGCCGTATTATCGATCAAGACATCTAAATGAGGTAAGGGGAAATCATCTTTAGGACATGCCTTATTCAAATCCCAGAAATCTATGCAGATACGCACTCTTCCGTCCTTTTTCATGACCGGGACGATGTTCGCCACCCACAAAGGATAGAGGACTACACGGATGAACTTGGCTTTGTGTATTTATCAATCTCCTTTTCATCTTTAAAGCAATGTGGGGGAGAAATCTCCTTAGCTTCTGTTTAACGGCAACTGCCCCTGGCTTTAGGATCAACCTATGTTCCACCAGACTGGGGTCAATGCCGGGCATGTCATTATAGGACTAGGCAAATGAATCCTTGAACTCCCTCAACATTTCTATGAGTGCCTCTTCTTCTTCAGGAGGGAGACCAAAAGCTATGGTTAAGAGCCTGGGGTCCTCTTCGGTTCCCACGTTTACCTCTTTAGTAGGTTCATCGACTGCTGAGGTAGGTTCATCGAATCTCCTCATGCCACTAGCATACGCCTCAGCAGCATCCTCTATCTCGCCATCATTCTCATCTAAGGTCCTCTTCGGCTACAATTTCATATACTCCAAAGCCATCGTCTAGCCCTTCCTCCATCGGCATTTCCTTTAAGTCAAAGCCACTGCTTCTTTGACGAACTCTTCGACAGCTAGAAGAGCGCCACACCTCTGAACTAAGTCTAAGAGATATCTACGGGGTATGCCACTACCCTTCCTTTTCTTAGACGGGGACGGGGACTTACTGGAAACTACCCCTAAACTTAAACTAGATTTGATATTTACAGGAGGCTCTGAAGAAGTGTCCAGAGGTTTATTGGAAAGGAAAACAAAGGGTGTGGCAGGGCCACAAAGGTCCTCCGATGAGGCTGGAGGAGGAAACGGGCCACCCGAGCTCAGGGTGCCAGAAATAGCAACGGGGTGTAGGGGAGCAGAAGGCCCCTCACCCGAATCGCCCGAATGGCCATGCTTGACCGCTAGGTGAAGGCACGAATAGAGCGAAAGGAAGGGCGGGGATGGCCGCCGGGGAGCAGGTGCGACGGGATCGCCGTCCAGAGCAGGAGCAGGGGATGACGGGATCGCCATCGAGAGCAGGAGCAGGAAGGAGGTGACGGGGATCGCCGTCAGAAGCAGGAGTAGGAGGGAGTGACGGGGATCGCCGTCGGAAGCGGGAGCAGGAAGGGATTGACGGGGATCTCCGTCGGAAGCGGGAGCAGGAGGGAGGTGACGGGGATCGCTGTCGGAAGCAGGAGCGCGAGGGAGTGACGGGGATCGCCGTCGGAAGCAGGAGCGCGAGGGAGTGACGGGGATCGCCGTCGGAAGCAGGAGTGCGAGGGAGTGACGGGGATCGCCGTCGGAAGCGGAAGCAGGAAGGGATTTTTTGAATTTTGAATTTTCTATTTTTTTTTTTTTGAATAGAAAGGAATTACATTAAATTAAATGGTTTCGGTAAAAGACAGGACCGAACCTTGAAGAAATGACGAGGCGGGGCGAAGGACGATGAACGCCTCGACGGCGGAGGGTGAGATTTGGACAATGAAGGGGAGAGGTAAAGGAATGAAACTAACATTAAAATCGAGCATGGATGAAATAAAATGAGTAGGAGGCCGGGAGAACCCTGGCCATAGCTCCTGTACAAGTAGGGGTGAAGATCCGGCTGGTTTCCCTCACCAAATCCAGGCAACTGTCGCCTGGCGGTGGTTGCTGCAGTTGATAGCGCTGCTACTTGTGGTACATCTTCTCCACTGAACAATCTGTGTGACCGCAGAAACAAGATCTTCTAATTCTGACTCTTCTTCCTCGCCTCTGATTTTTCAAACAGCAGACTAACTGATGAGATGGCATCATTTGGTCCGGATCCTCAGTATCCTCCTCAGCTTTCTCTCTTGTTGGGCGTTGTTCTTCTAAGGCCTGATAAGCTGATCTGGGTATTTTCCGTTGTGGTGTTATATCCGGGCTGGATGGGCCCTTGACAAAGTGCTCATATAAGGACCAGGTGAGTGGACCATGGTTCGATTGTGAAGGGGATGAAAAACGGCCCATTCTGAATACCCCAGGCCACGCTTTGTGAATTTCTTGGCGGTGGCCACAGTCTTGGTTTGCCCTTGAAGATGAGCACCTAGACCTTTTCCGACTGATAACCCAGCCTGAACATGATATCCCATCCTTTTGCATTTGCGTTTACGCCCTTTCTGATTGCCGCTACAGGTGGAGACACAATTGGGCGGTTAGAAGAGAATGTATAGGCCCAAGTGTAGTTGACATCAAGCACCGAGATGATGGGCTTGTGGATGGCCATACTGACGGAGCACTCTCTCAACAGCTTCTACTGTATGTGTTGTCGTTGCACTTTTTACCTTGACTATTCGCCCACTGGAAGGGGAATTTCAGGCACTGATGCGCTGTAGATGGCACTGCCCCTAATGACTCGATTCATGGGCGCCCTAAAATGGCGTTGTAGGTGTGATCAATGTTCAACACATAGAACTCCACAGTCATGATGAGAGGACCCAATTCTGCTTGCAAAGTGATGACTCCATGGCAGGCACGTCACGAATTGTCATATGCAGCGATGGTGGTAGGTGTGGGCTGCAGTTGACGTTCTGATATATTGCACGCTCTAAGAGTGCTTAGTGGACATACATTAATGGAGGCTCCTGTGTCCACCAGAGCTGCATCAATGGCCACTTTGTTTATGGTGAGTGTTACACATAAGGGCATTTTTCTGGCTTCGGGGGCAGCCAACTCGCCGTCAGAAAAGTAATGGTGGGTCCCCTGTTCACTATTGAGAGCACTGAGGGTAGATTGTCCAGATTCATGTCTTCACTGACCATGACTCTTTGCAAAAAGGCCCTAAGAGCATCCTGGTGAGTCTGTGATCTTTTAATGAGCTCCAATATGGAAATTTTGGCAGGAGTTTGATCAAGATGTTCCAAGATGTCATATTGGGTTCTCGGTGCCGGATCAATCTCTTCTGTATCATGTTGCTGCTGATTGTTGGTTTGTGGCTTAGCATGGGCACGGATGTGCTAGGGTACATCCGATGAAACATTCGCCCGCTCCGGAGGGCAGAGGCAAGATATGGTGAAGTGGAGGGGTAGTGGTGTCAAGGACGGAAGGGTTGGCTAGTATGGTGTCGGTGTAGGGGAGAGAGGGACGTTGTTGGGTGGAGGAAAGATGGGCGACGCGACTGGGGAATATGATGGTGAGGTGATGGTGGCAATGTGGGGTGTAAGGGAGGAAGGCATGGTGGAACGTAGGTGTGGGAGCAGTGGGCGTGACGTGAGAAAATAACCAGAAGCTGGCCTACCTCATGGTCGTCATCGAAGGCCCACTGGGCTTCTGGTGGTGGGTGGTGGATGACGGGGTTAACATGTGCAGGTGGAGGAGGTGGTGGAGCTAGTTGAGGGTTCGAGCGGGCTGATGTTGCGGCATGGGATTACGGATTATGCCTAGATCATTCGCCGGCTGTTGCGACTGCTGCTGTTGCTGGTGTTGTTGCTGGAAAGGCTGGTATTGCTGCTGCTGTTGTTGTTGTTGCTGTTGTTGTTGCTGCAGCTGCTGTCGTCTCTTGTTGTGCTGCTGTTGCCTCTGGCCTTGCTGGTCCCTCAAAGTTTGAATCAACCTCTTCATTTCTGCCCAATCAATCTGGTTCTGCTCATGGAGATCGTATATCATGTCCCGGAATTGAAAGCAATCGGACACATCGTGGCCCGGATGACGATGATAGACGCAGTACTTTGTTTGATCGGCCGCCATATTCCAATTTGCCTTCTCAGGAGGGAGTCTTAAGGCATTTAGGGACATGAGGGCTGCAAAAACATCAGCTAGAGACTCGGGCAATGGAGGGTATTGGGCTCTCTTGGGCCCATTGGGTTTCCTGGGTGCATAGCCATTTTGAGGTGGAGGGACCTGGGAGTATTGGCGCTGGTCTTGAGGAGGATTTTGTCCTTGGGAATGTGGGTTCGTATTCTGGAAACTAAGTGAATTCACATTCTAAATGATAAATGATATCAAACAATGTTTTTAATGATGATGATTGAATTGAGGTTTCATACATGTCAATTAACATGATACAATATTGGTTATCTATGTCTTCATTATACCTAACTATACAGTTGTTATCATGTAGGTACAAGTGCATATACCAAGCCTTCTCAAATCATGGGAGAAATGATCACAAGTACAGTGTATACATGTACCTGTCGATAGACCCAAAGGCATATGTCGACAGATGCCACAGTGTGTGATCAGATAGAAAAGTACTGAGAGCACTCTCGACAGATGCTCAGAAACCTGTCGACAGATGTCACAGATAGAAATGCTAGAGTTCTGTGTTTTGGCAAAACTGACTCTGCCTGTCGACAGTAGGTGTCGCCTGTCGACAGATGCCACAGGCCAGAGCAATCTGAAGTCTGTCTATTGCAAATCTGCTGCAATCTGTCGACAGACACTCAGCACCTATCGACAGACGCAGAGGATCTTCAAATACGGAAACCTTCCTTCATATCCAAGATTGTGTTTTCAAGTCTCACGACTCTCCACATGAAAACACAACTATATAAGCATCCTTTTGAAGAGAAACTCGTACTGAAGCAGCCACAACCAAAAACCCTAAAGCCAAGTCCAAGAGAAAAGAGTTATTGTTGCTCTGCTTCAAGTCTACAGTGCAGAGACCAAAAGATCTGTTGATCCTGCAGTACTGAAGATAGATCGTCGTGGATTCAACCTTCTCTATCAATCCAAAGCAGTCAAGTTGAGTTTGAATTCCATCCAGACGTTCTCAGAAGAGTTCCACATCAGGATTTACTCCTATACTCAACTCTTCCTGTTTCACAATTCTTATCAATCGTGTGTGGTGTTTGTGTGATTCAGCATCTCTTGTGCTTGAGATCACGTGTGTGTGTTGTTCTGATCGTGGGTGCACATCAGAAAACACGTGTGTGTGTGAGTTGTAGTCACCGAACTCGCTCATAAGCATTTATTCTGTGTGTGTGTGTGTGTGTCGTGGACGTAGGATACTGGTGTGTACTCCGAACCACGTAAATCTGCGTGTCTCGTGGTTTGATCGTCTTTACGATAGATGTTTTGATAGGCACGTTGCATATTCACACGCTAGATAGGTTTCTACTTCATTTACCCATAGTTTAGATCTTGATACTGTCTTGTTAATCTGTGCTTAAGAAAAAGAACGTGATAATAGTTTTTAACAGACAGTAATCTATTCACCCCCCTTCTAGATTACCATATGGGAATTTCGCAACCCTTCAGGGAAGGTGGCTGCCTATTGTTGTTGTTGTTCCAAGGCTGTTGGGTTTTCTGGGTATAGGGGGACCTACCTACCGGGCCTTGAGGATTGCTAACGGCACCTACTTATTCGTTGGTCTGGATTCCTTCGGTGACTGGGCCTTGCGGCTTTTTGGCATAGCGAGCCTTGGGGTTTCAAACATGGAATGTATAGGCGAGTCTTTGAGTTGGGTTTGGATGAAACGGGCTAGACTATATAATTGGTGCATGGTACAGATGTCATTCATGGCCAAAATAGCTCGGTAGGTGGGTGTGGCATTGGAGATCAACAGCTTTACTTTCTCCTCCTCCGGCATTGGGCAACGGACTTTGGCGGCCAAAGAGCGCCATCGGTCAGCATAGGTGGAGAAATCCTCTTCTGGCTTCATCTTTTTCAGCCACTAAATCCACGAAAGAGTATTCGGGTCCCACCCGATCTTGGAATTTCTGCAGAAATCTTTCTTGGACGATTTGGAAGTCCTCGGCTTCCTCGGGAGGCAACGAATAGAACCACTCTAAGGCTGGACCATCTAACGATTTTCTGAACAGATATGCCATGAGATGGCGATCATATTTGTGTGGTGCTGATTCATAGACAAAATCCTTCAAATGAATATAGGGTCCCCCACCCCAGAGTATCGACAATATACCGGGAGCTCAGACTGGGGAGGCACCCGGAGGTATTGGAAGGACGGGAGAGCGATGTCGGCTACCTTCCGAGGATCAATTTGCCTCTGGAGGTCATGAAGCTCCTTCTTCATACTTGTCCATTCCGCCAAGAAATCGGAAGGAGATTGGATCTGATGAGTAGGGACAAGGGCGTGGCTGCTCGAAGGAGTGAGACCTCTCGCGAGGAAGGGGAGCTGGTTCGGCCGTATAATATGTAGTGGGAGGAGACCGAGGCCGAACATCTCGTGGGGGGAGGTAGCTTGGTTCTGAAAAATGAATGGCCCGAGGACGGAGAGGTGTAGGGTCTGCCCCAGACGAAGAAAGGTGAGGGGCTGAAGTGATGTGGACGGAGGAATCCGCCGGTCGGGCTGGATTTTGACCCCGGGGAGATAAAGGTTGTTTCCCCTGGCAGCAGCTATGAACTCTCGGACTTGGTCTGGAGTGAGGTGAGGAAGGAGCTGGTTGAATTGAGAATGGGGTCATCACCCCCAGGAGGAGAGGGAGGACGGGATCGAATCCCGGTGATAGAGGGAGGTTGGATACGCCCCGGGAGAACGGTCATGGGGGTTGGGCTACCTCCTCGAGCAACCCGAGGGGAAGGGTATCGTCGGCAAGGACCCGGAATTGGTCCATGTCTAAGAGGGGATTATGATATAGCACAAGGGTCGGAGGAGACTGACTCGATCTCCCTAAACAATGACGCATACACCCTCCAACCAATTTGGGGGGGAACCGACACACCTAAACTCTATCACGACAGAAAGACAGAGATGAGAAGGGGGATCGAAGCACTCAAGTTATTATGCTTAAAATGCAAATTCTTAAGATTCGAACTTGACCTTTTAAATGAATTGATTAAAGAGATGTCACTCGGTCATGCGGTCCCTAATAGGAATGGACTCAAGTGCTCCGGTATGACTAAGGGTGGTACACACTCACATGAGGGTGGCTCAAACTAAGGTACAACGGGTACAACCAGCCCGGTAAACCGCAACGTGCGTACGGCCACGGGACTTACGGAGGTCCTCGGAAGGCGGGCCCGAGTCAGCCTATGAGTGCTCGTAGGTGAGAGGACTCACTCAACCAAGGGGGAACCTGATCAAATGGGTTTAGCAGCGTATGCAATGGCCTAAATGCCCGAAATGTATGCACAAGTGATAGATGAGAAGCAAACAGGGAGACCAGATGGGTCTCGGGCGGAGTCGCGGCGGCCGGGTACGCCGCGAACCTATCGCGACAGCGCGCGTGCGGCCGCGATAATGACAGAGGCCTGAAGACATAGTGAGTCACCAACCCAACTCAAACAGACTACCCTACCAGATGATAAAAACACCAAATCCCTAAATTAATGCAGCATGGATCAGGAAGCACCCAGAAACCAATTCATGGATGGAAGCATTAACAAACAGAGCGTACCTGTTGACGCGACGCTCACCGGCGGCGCGACCTTGTCGCGTCCTTGCGCTACGCCGCGACCAGACCCGAAAATTACAAATAAAAAATAAAAGGAAAACCCGAACCCTAACAGGATTCTAACATCCAAGACACGACAATACGTGGCACAAAGACATGGAACAGGGATGCATGATCTTATAGAAGCAGGATAAGGCAGGTATGAGAAGAAAACACTGACCTGCTATCGCGTTGTTGGCCAGCGACACGACGTTATCGCGTCACCGCGATGCGTCGCGACATGAACCGAGGGACAGAAAGCAGAAACAAAGAACAAAAAAGACTATAGGGCACCAAAAGGACAAAAAAGGAAGAAAACATGGCAAGCAAGCAAGTTAGATCTACTAGGGTAGCACTGAAGGTCCCACCGTGATCGCCAAAAGGTGTAATCACAGGGATTGTAGCCCCCTCAACACAAACATGAATATCAAATATGATAGCATGGAAAATAGGATGTGATCGCCACCTAGATAGTCGCCTAAAAATGAAAATGAGATGATGGCCAACTTAAACTAGGAAAAAATGAGAGAGAATAGAAACGAACCTGATGTCGCGGTCGCCATTGGCGTCGCGATAGACTAGTAACGCATCAGCTTCCGTCGACGCGTCTATAGTCGCGTCACTCTCGATCGTCGCATTCTCTGAATGCGGGAGAAATAGAGTAGGCACCTTCTTCTCGTCCTTCAGCCGGCTAGAGATGAGAGCTTCTCGTAGACTTCACCTGCTTGCCTGCCAACCAAAGAAAATCACAACAAAAACGCCCTATTAGAATATGTGAAGCATAGTATCTATTCTAAAAATGGAGAGAAATGGGAGATCATGGCGGGAACGCACCTGGGGTGTTTTGAACCCCTATGGGTGTGGGAAAAACGTGGGTAGATAGGGAAATGCTCTATTTAAAAATAACGCAAAAATGCATGTAGAAATAAGAAGATAGAAAGGAGAAGAAAATAAGCCACATTGGGGCGACTCCCTAGCGTGAGTGCGGCTCCAAGGATGTGCAAGAGCTCCAGGAGGTCGTCGGGGTCGCCCTTCTTACGTTCCGTGCTCCATTAACGGTGGAAGAATGGCTTTGAGGAGTGGAATGTGGAAGGAGAATGGCGAAATGGGTGGCTGTGATGCTAAGTATAGATCAGAGGAGATTTCGGCAGCCCTTCGGGATGGTAATGAGGCTCCCCCCGTCCTTAAGGAGGGGCCTTGCTTATATAGAGCTGGGATAAGAATTAGTGATATTATCTCTTCAAAAAGGTTTTAAAAATCATAATAGGAGATAAAGCCCTATAAAAATCGGGTGAGAGTCCTTGGGATCCTCACAAGAGTCCCTAAGGCTAGGATCCCGCCCCAAGGGGTAGGGATAATCCTGGGATTAAGTTGAACTCAAAGGAGGATAAATAGGAAGTAGTTAAGGAGGCCAGAGAATTCGGTCATTGTCGCGACGTATCGTAGGGCCGCGACTAAGACGTGACGGTGCGGGTGCACGCGACAGCATTGCCCACGTGCATGGATAATGCATGGGCTGTCGCGGCCACCAGAGTTGTCGTGACTAGAGACGCGGCGCCACAAGGCGTCGCGACAATAAATCCGCTTTATTTGAACATTATCACCCAACTACATGATAGAACAAGAGTTATCATGCCCCAAGGACTCTCTCAAGTGATAAATCTCAGGATTTCAAGGCATTTTAATGGTTTAAAGGACTCAAAGCAAGGCAAAT
Source organism: Colocasia esculenta (assembly GCA_014218235.1). NCBI lineage: Eukaryota > Viridiplantae > Streptophyta > Magnoliopsida > Alismatales > Araceae > Colocasia > Colocasia esculenta. The sequence continues at coordinate 11,509 of JACBKR010000220.1, forward strand.
GATGGGCTCAAGGTGAGTGACCAAGTAGGGGCCCACTAAGACAACAAGAGAAGTGGGTTCACCCATTAGTCAAAACCGGGTGTCTACACAAGTGTGTGCTTATCAGCAAGAGCCCTGCCTCTTCTTCCAAGAGGGCCCTTTTAAGGACAAAACCCCAAGCATGGGGACAATCCTCTTGGGAGGCACACTTAAATCACGTCTCTTCATTGGCGCCGTCTGTGGGAACGAACGAGAGGCCATGCGCCCTACCCGAACGTCTCATCTTCAGGAGACCCGCACACCCTTATCCTCACTGGGGGGCTATGTAAGGGTATTCTTTAGTCCCACAGACGGCGCCAAATGTGGTGGTATGTTCCTGTTTGGGCCGGAGCCAAACGGGCCTCCACTGAAGAAGATGGGGAAGACGAACGCTGGTGCGGACGGAAGCCTACAAAACCAGAGCTGGATCAGGGGGGCCGGTGAAGACCGGGAAAACCCTCTGATGCCTAAGTCAATGAGAGGCTTGTAAGGCAGGGGGTTTATATGTGTAAGGGTGTGTTCGCGTGAGAGACAACGTACCAGTGCATGGTCTTGTACCTGTACCTTTATAGGCGTAGGTGCGGAGGCAATCGTGCGTAATGTTGGTAGATCGTGCCTGAAAAGGCGCCTATATGGGTGCACATAACGGAAGGAGTTATGCACCCAGATGTCTGTTGAGATGCCAGGCAGTTAACGCGCCTCTTGATGATGGGGCGCGTGGCCTGGGGCAGTTATAACCGTCGTGAGGATACGGAGAGCTGTTCGGCAACCTCTAGACAAGATCACCGAGCAGGTGACTCGCGTGGTGATGGAACGCGCTGATCGGTAGCGTCCGTAGTTGTTCGGTATGGAAGGACAAATGACCTGCTCGGGGATATGCTGCTGCGGAGCTTGACGACGTCCGATCACGGGGGTCATACCTTGGAGGTCTTCGAACCGCCCTGATGAGGACGTGGCCCCTTGAAATGGTGTCACGTTTGTTGACAGGACACGAGAGGGCCGTAATGGGCCATCATGGGCCTAGGTGACCAGATTTGGCCACTACAATTATTATTATTATTATATTTCTCTGACAGGACATGACATATTGTACTTAAAATTTTCATCTAAATCATGTGCAAACTATTTCTAAATATTCTGAACTGAGCCTCATGGTCTTCATGTCTTTACTCTGGATTTCTTAATATCTTATGTAAGCTCATCTCCTAATCTTTTCATACTTCTTTCAATATCTTATTAGTACATCAAACTTGTCATTATTTTATTATTATTATTATTATATTTCTCTGATAGGACATGACATATTGTACTTAAAATATTCATATAAATCATGTGCAAACTATTTCTGAAATATTATGAACTGAGCCTCATGGTCTTCATGTCTTTGCTCCAGATTTTGCTGGATACAATGGACATAGTGCATTTACGTATTCTCAGGCGCATGGCATCTGACATGTCTCACCTACCTCTGACTAGACCCATGCTTTACCTTTTAGCATGTCTGCCTTCTACTTTTTCTATCTGAAAGCTTCTGCATCCGAGGTTTCCATACCCTCCTATGTACTTCTCTAATCCACCAACCTCAAAGGTATGGAGTTCTCTTTTTTTTTGTCTTGTCTTTGTGCAGGCATTTATTAGAGCACGTTTTTAAGTTGCTCCTTTCACAATCCACTCCAAAAGGAAAAGAGCTTATCTTCTAGCTGTGAAGACTGCACATCCTCTGAAGACCTTGGAAAGAAGCAAAGCTGAAGAACTTCTAGATAATAAACACTTCAAGAACCAAAGGATTCTGATTCTCTCCAAATGGTCAGATTGCAAACAACCACAATTCCAACGGCTATCTTTCAAACAGCTATATTCTAAAGTGTATAAAAGGAACTCAAGTTTGAAAGAAGAGACATAGAAGAGCATACAAGCTTTTGCATATCCTGTGAGCTTCATTCGAATTTCTTCAAGCCTTTCCTGCAAGCAAAAAGTCTGAGAGCTTTTCTCTTCAGAATACATTCTCTGAAGCTCTCCTAAAAGTCTTGAGTTGGGTGACAACTGTAATTGCTTATTTTCTTCAAGTCCACCCTTGCATTTCAGATAGGATTCAAGTCTCATTTCTGATCTATTAATCCTTCTAAAGTCTGTATGTGTTTGTGCTCAGATCTGAGGCAAACACACAAGTGTTTCTTTATTATTCTTGTGTAATTTCTGCAAAAGTCTGGTTCTGCATTGCCCCTCATGTGAAGGGAAGGCCTTGTGAAAGGCAGTTGTTGTACCCCTGTTTAGGGAAGACTTGTTTAGGAGCAAGTGGGTTTGTAATTCCTCTCAAGGGTGAGAGAAGGCCAATTTATTGGCAGATAGTGGAAATTTCAAGTGGTTGGCTTGAGGACTGGATGTAGGACTTCCATGTGGGAAGGGCCGAACCAGGATAAATCCTTGTGCATTCTTGTGTGATTGTTTCTGATGACCAAACTGTCCCCATATAATATAATTCATTTATTTATATATTAATTTTGATGATTAACAAAACATTACTAATGAATTACTTGAGTCTTGAGGACAAGAAATAAAAGCAAAAAGAAAGTTCAAGGCAATCAGGTAAAGTCTCATGTCATGTCTTGTCCAAGTCTTTGTATCAACTTCTTCATACTTCATATAGACTTCTATTGATAATCAGAACGATTCCTTTATAAGTTCAAAATAGAGTCATCATAACGATTTCATAAGTATTATGATCAATTTCCTTTCTGACCGAAAAAACTGTGATGTTTCAAACAAATCGATACCGTAACGATTTGTTAAAGATCTCATAACGATTCTATAAGACATCGCAACGATTTCTTTAGAAAGCGCAATGACTTGTCTGTCATAACGATTTCTTCAGTACTCGTAACGATTTATTTGAAACTCATAACGACTTGCTAGCCGTAACGATTTTGTAAGTTCTCATAACGATTTCTTTAGAACTCATAACGACTGCTAGCCGTAACGATTTCGTAAGTTCTCGTAACGATTTCTTTAGAACTCACAACGACTTTCTAGCCGTAACGATTTCGTAAGTTCTCGTAACGATTTCGTTGAAACTCGTAACGACTTACTAGCCGTAACGATTTCTTTAGTTCTCGTAATGATTTCTTTAGAACTCATAACGACTTGCTAGCCGTAACTATTTCTTTAGTTCTCGTAACGATTTCTTTGAAACTCGTAACGACTTGGTAATCGTAACGATTTCTTCGATTTCTTTAGTTCTCGTAACGATTTCTTTGAAACTCATAACGACTTGCTAGCCGTAACGATTTCTTTAGTTCTCGTAACGATTTTCTGAAACTCGTAACGACTTGGTAGCCGTAACGATTTCTTTATTTCTCATAACGATTTCTTTGAACTCGTAACGACTTGGTAGCCGTAATGATTTCTTTAGTTCTCGTAACGACTTCATAAGTTATCAGAACAATTTCATTATAACTCGCAACAACTTGCTTGTTGTAACGATTTGCTCTCTATAACGACTTGTTGTGCTCATAACGATTTGCTATGACTCATAACGATTTCATAAATCATACAGTCACCGTTTTCATATATTGATATCTTATTCATCTTAAAGCATTGACCAGTCAAAGTCCACATAGACATCTCTCTGACGCTTTTGCATTTATGAGATCTGAACATATCTCTGCATGCATGCAGACCATATCATCTTGTATCGTGCCTACTCTGATAACGTCTTTTAGACTTAAGTCTTTTGGCATTACTATTTCCATGACTATTGCTACTGACGTTGACTGACATCAGAGACAGCTTATCTGTCTGCTATTTAAGATTGACATCTGTGCAGACCTCTGAACTAGCTTCATGGTACAACATTAAACAAATAGAAGCCATCAAATATCTTTGAAGATCTCATCTCTTTGCATGCTCAAGTAATCAAAAGACTATTGTCAAGAAGCTTCCAAGACTCCAGATGCCATTCAGTCTAACGACTACTCAAAAGAGAGACAACGGACTCTTTATCGTCTACATTTCAAATTGAAGATATATATATCAAGTCAGAAGAACAGAAGCAGATATAACGTTCAAGAAAAACATTCAAATTCTTCAAAAGAAAGTTTAGAGCAGAAAACTTCATTCCTCTTAGCTTTTGCTCTTTTGCTCTCTTCTAGCTAGTGAAAGATCATTTGAAGAGAGCTTGTGTAGTTCTGAGAGTGAGCCCAGATTTAGATTCTTTGCTCTCAGTGCTAGGTCCTTCAGATCATTGCTTGTTGCAGTTTGATATAGGGGCTTGTCTTTCCAACCTCTCTTTGTGGTGTTCCCTTCGGATGTGAAGGAAGACCTGGTGGTATCCAGGGTGTTGTTCCCTTCTGGTGTGAAGGAAGACCTGGTGGTATCCAGGGTGTTGTTCCCTTCTGGTGTGAAGGAAGACCTGGTGGTATCCAGGGTGTTGTTCCCTTCGGGTGTGAAGGAAGACCAGCTGAGCTGGGTGTTGTTGTGTCCTTAAGGGGGACTGTACCCTTGATTAGTGAAATCCTGAGGTATTGCTCAGGACTGGACGTAGGTCTCCTGTGGAAAGGATTCCGAACCAGGATAAAAATCCTACTGTCTTGTGGTTGTATTTTGTGTGATTGCTATCTCATTTCCTCTAACTCTAACCTTCATTTAAGTTGTTGTGTAATTTTTTTAGTAAACAGGTATCAAAGATCAGTTTCTTTAATAACCCATTCACCCCCCCCCCCTCTTGTTTACACTTGAATCACACACATCACACTAAGCTCTAACAAATTTATTTAGTGTTGTGCAATATCAGAAAAAATTTTTAAAAGGAAGAAGTCCTATTCACCCCCCTCTAGGACATTCTTAGTGCCATTTCGATCCAACAAGTGGTATCAGAGCGAGGTCTTCTCAAAAGGATCTAAAAGATTGAGAAGATTGGCATCTGAAGCTCATAACTATGAAGGCCAATCAGTTACAAGGCCACCATTCTTTGATGGTGAAGATTACCAATATTGGAAGATGCGAATGGAATGCTTCATCAGAGGTACTGACTTCGACTTATGGCAGGTAATAGAACAAGGTGACTATCAAATCCTTGGTGAAACTTCTTCTCTGGTCTTTCCATTGTAGATAAAAAAAATATGTCTTTAAATTACAAGGCAAAAAATTACCTTTGTGTGCTTTGTCTAAATGAGAATTTAATAGACTTTCAGCTTGTAAACAGCTAAAGAAATGTGGGATAGGCTTCAATAGGGACCGAAATAGTCGTCTCTATTCGGTCTCTATTCGGTCTCTAAACAGCTCAGAGACCGAATAGTGACCGAATTTGTCGGTCAAGAACTTATGGTCACAAATCTGTGACCGACTAAATTCGGTCCCTATTCGGTCACTAAATAGGCACCGAATAGGGACCGAATCAGGTCGGTCCCTATTTAGGGACCGAACTTATTCGGTCCCTAAAATAGAGACCGAATAGGGACCGAATATTCGGTCCCTGTTTAGGGGCTGAACTGAGCCAGTCACTATTCGGTCCCTATTTTAGGGACTGAATAGGGACCGAATATTCGGTCCCTATTTAGGGACCGAACTGAGTTGGTCCCAAATTCAGTCCCTAAAAATAGGGACTGAATTGGGACCGAATCGTTTCGGTCACTATTAGGAACCGAAATAATTCGGTCCCTATTTTAGGGTCCGAACTGGGACCGAATAAGTTCGGTCCCTAAATAGGGACTGACTTGTTTCGGTCCCTATTCGGTCCCTATTGTTAGGGAGTGAATTGGGACCAACTCAGTTCGGTCCCTAAATAGGGACCGAATATTCAGTCCCTATTCGGTCCCTAAAATAGGGACCGAATAGTGACTGATTATAATCGGTCACTAATCGGTCTCTATTTTTTAAATATTTTTTAAATATATACATTTTTAGGAAAATAACCTGCGTAAAATAATAATATCCACAACAATAATAATTGTCCACAACAAAACAATAATAAAATGTCACAACATCAAAAAAATAATAAATATCTACAACACAACAATAATAAAAATATCCACAACACAACAATAATAAAATGTCCACAACTTCAAAATAATAAAATGTCCACAATAAGAATACAAATATCCACAACATCAAAATAATAAAATGCCAACACAATAATAAAATGTCTACAACAATAATAATGAAATGAAAATCATGATCCTCGTCCTCGTGCTCGTCTCCTCCCACTCCACCCGAAGAAGAACCTACAATACATATATAACAATAATAAGTTAAAATAAAAACTATTATAATAATAACTTATTTTAGAAGCATAAATTAAATACTATTATAAGCAATAAATTATTTAATTTCATAAATTATTATTCACTCACTTTCGGTCAATAATTTGATCGCACTATATATTTTTGTCACATAAATCGAGAGTTCGAATTGAACTCTGTTAGTTTCCACAAGTCACACTCATCGTCCCGACCGTGCTGGAACAAACCGGATGCCAATCGGATGAGTATTTCTAATTTTGGACCCTCAAACCTAAGTTTACATTTCTAAACTAAATTAACTTGTTTATTGTGACTTTGAGCGCCGAACTCAAACCGGGAGTCCGAATTGAACTCCGTCAGTTTCCACAAGTCACACTCATCGCCCCGATCGTGCTGGAACAAACCGAGGCCAATCGGATGAGTATTTCTAATTTTGGACCCACAAATCTAAGTTTTTTATTTCTAAACTAAACTAACTTGTTTATTGTGACTTTGAGCGTCGAGCTCAAATCGAGAGTTCGAATTGAACTCCGTCGGTTTCCACAAGTCACACTCATCGCCCCGACCGTGTTGGAACAAATCGGAGGTCAATCGGATGAGTATTTTTAATTTTGGACCCACAAACCTAAGTTTTTCATTTCTTAACTAAACTAACTTATTTTTTGTGACTTTGAGCGTCGAGCTCAAACCGGGAGTCCGAATTGAACTCCGTCGATTTCCACAAGTCACACTCATCGCCCTGGCCGTGTTGGAAAAAACCGGACACCAATCGGATGAGTATTTCTAATTTTGGACCCACAAACCTAAGTTTTTTATTTCTAAACTAAACTAACTTATTTATTGTGACTTTGAGCGCCGAGCTCAAATCGGGAGTCCGAATTAAAGTCCGTCGGTTTCCACAAGTCACACTCATCCCCCGACCATGCTGGAACAAACCGGAGGCCAATCGGATGAGTTTTTTTTATTTTGGACCCACAAACCTAAATTTTTCATTTCTTAACTAAACTAACTTGTTTATTGTGACTTTGAGCGCCGAGCTCAAACTGGAGTCCGAATTGAACTCCGTTAGTTTCCACAAGTCACACTCATCGCCCCGACCATGCTGAAACAAACCTGAGGCCAATCAGATGAGTATTTTTATTTTTGACCCTCAAACCTAAGTTTTCCATTTCTAAACTAAATTAACTTGTTTATTGTGACTTTGAGCACCGAACTCAAACCGAGAGTCCGAATTGAACTCTGTTAGTTTCCACAGTCATACTCATCGCCCCGACCGTGCTGGAACAAACCGGAAGCCAATCGGATGAGTATTTCTAATTTTGGACCCTCAAACCTAAGTTTTCCATTTCTAAACTAAATTAACTTGTTTATTGTGACTTTAAGCACCGAACTCAAACCGGGAGTCCGAATTGAACTCCGTTAGTTTCCACAAGTCATACTCATCGCACCGACCGTGTTGGAACAAACCGGAGGCCAATCGGATGAGTATTTCTAATTTTGGACCGACAAACCTAAGTTTTTCATTTCTAAACTAAACTAACTTGTTTATTGTGACTTTGAGCGCCAAGCTCAAATCAGGAGTCCGAATTGAACTCCGTCGGTTTCCACAAGTCACACTCATCGCCCCGACCGTGCTGGAACAAATCGGAGGCCAATCGGATGAATATTTTTAATTTGGACCCACAAACCTAAATTTTTCATTTATTAACTAAACTAACTTGTTTATTGTGACTTTGAGCGTTAAGCTCAAACCGGGAGTCCGAATTGAACTCCGTCGATTTCCACAAGTCACACTCATCGCCCGCCCGACCGTGCTGGAACAACCGGAGGCCAATCGGATGAGAATTTCTAATTTTGGACCCCCAAACCTAAGTTTTCATTTCTAAACTAAATTAACTTGTTTATTGTGACTTTGAGCGCCGAACTCAAACCGGGAGTCCGAATTGAACTCTGTCAGTTTCCACAAGTCACACTCATCGCCCCGACCGTGCTGGAACAAACCGGAGGCCAATCGGATGAGTATTTCTAATTTTGGACCCACAAACCTAAGTTTTTTATTTCTAAACTAAACTAACTTGTTTATTGTGACTTTGAACGTCGAGCTCAAATCGAGAGTTCGAATTGAACTCCGTTGGTTTCCACAAGTCACACTCATCGCCCCGATTGTGCTGGAACAAATCGGAGGCCAATCGGATGAGTATTTTTAATTTTGGACCCACAAACCTAAATTTTTCATTTCTTAACTAAACTAACTTGTTTATTGTGACTTTGAGCGCCGAGCTCAAACCGGGAGTCCGAATTGAACTCCGTCGATTTTCACAAGTCACACTCATCGCCCTGGCCGTGCTGGAAAAAACCGGACACCAATCGGATGAGTATTTCTAATTTTGGACCCACAAACCTAAGTTTTTTATTTCTAAACTAAACTAACTTATTTTTTGTGACTTTGAGCGCCGAGCTCAAACCGGGAGTCCGAATTGAACTCCGTCGGTTTCCACAAGTCACACTCATCCGCCCAACCATGCTGGAACAAACCGGAAGCCAATCAGATGAGTATTTTAATTTTGGACCCACAAACCTAAATTTTTCATTTCTTAACTAAACTAACTTGTTTATTGTGACTTTGAGCGCCGAGCTCAAACCGGGAATCCGAATTGAACTCCGTTAGTTTCCACAAGTCACACTCATCGCCCCGACCGTGCTGGAACAAACCGGAGGCCAATCGGATGAGTATTTTTAATTTGGACCCTCAAACCTAAGTTTTCCATTTCTAAACTAAATTAACTTGTTTATTGTGACTTTGAGCGCCGAACTCAAACCGGGAGTCCGAATTGAACTCCGTTAGTTTCCACAAGTCATACTCATCCCCCGACCATGCTGGAACAAACCGGAGGCTAATCGGATGAGTATTTCTAATTTTGGACCGGCAAACCTAAGTTTTTCATTTCTAAACTAAACTAACTTGTTTATTGTGACTTTGAGCGCCAAGCTCAAATCAGGAGTCCGAATTGAACTCCGTCGATTTCCACAAGTCACACTCATCGCCCCGACCGTGCTGGAACAAATCGGAGGCCAATCGGATGAGTATTTTTAATTTGGACCCACAAACATAAATTTTTCATTTCTTAACTAAACTAACTTGTTTATTGTGACTTTGAGCGTTGAGCTCAACCGGGAGTCCGAATTGAACTCCGTCGGTTTCCACAAGTCACACTCATCGCCCCGACCGTGCTGGAACAAACTGGAGGCCAATCGGATGAGTATTTCTAATTTTGGACCCACAAACCTACGTTTTTTATTTTAAATTAAACTAACTTGTTTATTGTGACTTTGAGCGCCGGGCTCAAACCGGGAGTCTGAATTGAACTCCGTAGGTTTCCACAAGTCACACTCGTCACCCCGACCGTGCTAGAACAAATCGGAAGCCGATTGGATTAGTATTTCTACTTTTAAATCCCCAAACCTAGCTAAGTTTTTTATTTCTAAACTAAACTAACTTACTTAATGTGAATTTGATCCTAAATACCCAGTTAAATGATCCACAATTAAAAAAGGTGTTTTCCTGGAGCCACAGGACTCTCTTCAATCTTCATATTTTTTACTTGATTCCTTACATCCTCATTTCCCACTAGTCTTTCTCTCAATGAACTGTTCTCAACCATGGTTTCTACTCATGTTCACACATGTTTTTTGGACACTGGACATGGCGAGTATGGCTGTTCACTATTTCGTCCAAACTAAAAAACCGAACCGAACCGACCGGTTCGGTTCGGTTCGGTTCGGTTCGGTTCGGTTCGGTTCGGTTCGGTTCGGTTCGGTTCATGAGCTGGATGGTTCGGTTCGGTTTTTGGCTGGGAAACCGAAATAAACCGAATACCTATATATAATTATATAAATAATAGAATTAAACAAAAAAAAAGTAGCGCAGTGGAGGGCGCCTTCGCGACCGCCAAAAAACTCTCTTTTAACAGTTTTGCTTGTAAAATGTCATAAAAACCCCAAACATACCATAAAAATATTTTAAAATGTCAGAAATGTAATATTTCGGTTTGAACTGAACCAACCGGTTCGGTTTGGTTCGGTTCAAACAGTAAATTCGGTTCGGTTCGGTTTCTCCCAAAAATGGAGAAAACCGAACCGAACCGAACCGTGAACACCCCTAATGGCGAGGATGTAACTAGCGAAACCATGCAGGGGGAAAAAAAATGTTTTCTGTAGGCATAAAGAAACATAAAAACTTCTTACCTGTGAAGCCTCATGTGCGCCCTGCATATCCAAGGAAATGGAAATGGTTAGTTCTCAAATCAAAGATCTCATAGAAAGCAAATAATGAGCACAAAGCCTATATGTTTGTCACTCAAATAATGAGCAACTTCTGGACTTGTAAGTTTTTAACTTCTATTAGTTGTTTTCTTTCAATTTGTTGGATATATAATAAGCATCAGACCCCTACAGGTAACAGAATGATTGCAATGCAGAGAGAATAGCTCAATATATCTAAATTTAACTTCTTGGGTTAAATATGAACCACGTTATCAGGAGTTATATATTTTAGACTGTCATATTCTATTGCTTCAATAGTGACAACAGTTTCTCTAGAAGATAAATAAGCTATAGCATTTTTCCCCAAAAAAAGTAAGCACGGTTCCCATTCACATGAAACAAAATGGATTAGTCCAGCGAAATCAAGCAACAGAACTACTCACCTTGATTCAACAGCCTGCTGGAAAATGGTGAAACCTGAATTAATGGCGCCAACTTTTGCCTTTCTCCTAGTAGTTCAGCTAAGTACCTGTTACTTTAGACAATAAATATCATAAGCTACCAATGATATATCAAAGGGAGACTCCAGTAACACAGTAAGATAACAGACTCCATCAACTGCCTGTATCAGAATTATAAACATGTCAATGCACAATCTATGCTCCATGAAGGATATAACTTAAAACTTTGTTATTTAAGTTGGTAACTTAACTGATCTTAACTGAAAACAGAGGAATTCTGAATTCTTAGTCTGCCAAAATGACTGAGGGTACCCCACAACCCAGAGGAATTCTGCAGAAACCTCCAACCTAAATTCATTAGTGCAGCCTTATTAAAAGGATGGAGATTTATGAAACCAAATCCACCTGAAAGCTTAGGCTTTTGCAATTTCTGCCATGCCACTAGAGGGGCTTTGGGGACCCCATTTTACTTGCCAACCTAATAGAAAAACTTTCTCCCATCCTCCCCAACTCAGTCCACAGCTCTATCCTATGCTTGACCCAACATCTGTTTTTCCCCTTACTTTTTATTGATGGAAAGTAACATATTCCACATGCTAGATAGAGCCATACTTATTCTTACTAAATAGAGCTCTTACAAGACCAGAAGAGTAAGTTTCATATATTGCTAATTCAAGTCTTAATTTCTTATGCCTCTGTGTGAAAGACCATTAAGTGTGTCTTTCTTAAAATTTCTCTATTGAACATGGTTGCATGAAAGGTGTTGTAGTTGTTTTTTTTTTTTTTTTTGATATAATAAGCAGTTATAAGCATATATAGATTTCAGTTATAAGCATATTACATGTTTTAAAACACAACTCCCTTAATTAAGTTTCTTAAGGTTTTAGAGATTTTCTCACCGAATCCAAATTTTTTTCCTTGAGTGAAACCTCCAACCTAATTTCATTAGTGCAGCCTTATTAAAAGGATCAACATTTCTGAACAGTAACTGGAAACTTGGCTTTTACAATTTCTGTCAAGCCACTAGATGCATTGTAGAATAAAGAAACATCATATGTCTAAAGCATTGTAGAATAGATCTGTGATGCAACAATTTTATTCCTTTGAGAGAGTTACCTAGACTGATCTGGATACTTGGTCAGTGTGTCCAATTCTTCCAGTTTTTTTAAGAGTTCAGTTTCCACTTAATTGGCTCTGTTATTTACTCATTTCATAGCTAGGTAAATATATTTATAAACATATTATAATATTATTTTAGTGTACGCAGAGATTATGCGTTTAGAATATTTTTTTGTAGTATGCCTTCACTTAAACTATAGTTCTATCCATTTTTTTGTATAACACCTATATATAAAAATGAGGAAGTAGAAAGCAAAACAATATATGACTATTGAAATCAATTTTATAGAAAGGAAATCTATGAAACAACTACCATGAGAAGTTTAAAGTAAGGGAATCTTACCATTCCAACTGAAGTTGGACGCAGTCTGCCTTCCTGAAATTCATATCAGGAAAATCAGTGGAGGTTGAACATTTCCAATTGATGTGTGATCCTAGGAACTGCTTACTTCCTTATAGATTACATGAATGAAAAATGCCCAGTTTGCTTGAACAGACATATGTTAATCAAAATAAAAGAAGAGCTTAAATTATTCTATACACTGGATTCTCAGAGGAGACAAAATAATGGAAAAAAAAAATACTAACTTGGAAGGACAACCATCTGCAGGTAGGATTTGCATTTTACTGTCACATCGAGTGGAAGGTTCCTCAATGCTGAGGACCTTTGAATCAGCTGGAATGTCCGAGGACACACTACTGTGCTCAGAAATTAAATGAGAATGTTCATGTATGATCGATTGCCTGAAAGGTAATAAGAGGATCTCATGAAATATTGTACTTGGAAGGACAACCATAAAAAGTCGCAACTAGACCATTTAACCATTAGTTACCTTATTGATGGATGACCTCCTGTACTACTGCTCCTTGAGTCGTCTGCCAAGTAACATCATCAACTGGGAAATCAACTTGAGAAACTTCACTGCTTGCTGGTCCAGGGTCTCCATTTTGCACTATGTAATCTTTGAGTTCCTAATAAATTATTACTGAATGCCATCATCAAATTTCATGAAGGTTATTCCAAGATGTAAAAGAATACTTTAGACATTTTTTTGCATATCTCAAAGAAGATGTATGACCCAGAAAAATATGATATTATCACCAAGAAAGCCATCAGCCTGTCTTATGGTAGCTCATGAGGATCTAAAGATTTGGGAGGAAGTGAAAATCTCACATATTAACATAGAAGGCAACAAGACAGCTTACTGGCTTAATTCAGAAAGTTTATGATCCACAGTTTAATAGAAAAAAAAAAAAAATTGAGCAAAGAACTACGTTCCGAGTTCGTCATCATTCAAGCATGTGTAGCAGACAGTAAAAGCCACTTTCTTTTTCTTTGACCACCACAACCTTGCTATACCCATCCTTCCTCTTCTTCTTCCCTCGCCCTCTTTCGCAACCCAGCAAATCCAGCCTCCCCCCCCCCTCACACACGCATGAACCCACATACAGATACACAGGGAGCCAGCCTCCCCCCCCCCACACACACACACTGTGAGACCCCGAATTTTTATTCTCCTTATATATATGTATGTATATGAATGGTGTGTTGGGTGTTCGGTTGTTGTGTGCTTAGCATGCATAGTTCATTGTGCCTACTATAAGTTTTATCCTTCTTTTGAATATGAGCATGTGCGAATATCTATATATGTATACATAGGTGTATATGATGATTAATGTGGAAGTGAACAATAGCTAATTAGAGGTGTATTATGAATACCAAGAATCTCTGACTTAGGATACTTGAATAATACTATGCGTGTGCTATCTAAATATTGAAGAATATCCTATACTACCTATTTCATGGAATTTTGTATGGGAGTGTATGAAGTACATATGTGTATGTACGTATGTATGTTATCTTGTGCGTGTGACAATTGTATACCTAATTCTACATGCATAACACCTTGGTGTATTTGTGTATGCATGTGTATGATTAGTTGTAAGCATTGCTCATTTGCATGGTTTAGCTAATGTGAATATTGTACTTCGTACATTGCATATGCATAAAGAGTTCAAGCATGGTAGGTGTAATTAGTGGTTTATATTGAAATTCTATACCCCTCAAGAATAACATGCATGTATTTTTATGATATTTAGGTGAGAATAGCCAATTGGCTAAATTATGCATATAGTACATATTAAGGAATCCTATGCATATAGTACTTAGCATGTTAGGTAAAGTTGTGTAAGTTAATCTAATTACCGGTGCGCATGTTGTATCCATCTATTCCAAGCATAATGTACATAAGTATGCTACACCCGTGTGTGTATACTATATATATGTCAAATCAAGTGTGTGTGTGCAAGGACTATTTTATCGAATAGATTATTCCTAGCTAACATAATCATATCACCTCCTAATGATTTGCGAAGCCCTCATAATTCTTGTCGTTTACTTTGCCGGGTGTTGAGTCACACTTATGTAAAACATCATGTACGCATAGGTAGATATCTACGTACATCTATCTTAGTGTATTTATGTATGCTTGTGCATGCCTAGGTATGAATGATATTGATTGCCTGGTATGGTAATATACATGTTACACCTTATACATTGTATGTATATATATAGAGTAAGCATAGTTTCTGCATGTTTTAAGTTCTGGCCGAAGGGCCAATCAGCGTCAATGTGTTTATATTAAATATAAATAAGGTATATATTGCATGGTGATAGTATGGGTATAATACCATATACATATTGCATGTATATAAGCTTGGTATGCATGGTTTTCTGCATAATTAGGGTTCTGGCCGAAGGCCACCTTGGCGTCAAGCCCAGGCCGTTGAGCTGGTGTCAGGGTCCAGACATGGACGCCAACACTAACTCCGGCGTCCAGCGATATGGACGCCAACTTCTCTGACCTGCATGCGTTGCAGAGCCAGAAAATCCGGGAGCAAGGCATGGCCTCCATTGGGGGGATGTCCCCCAACGGCTCTAAGGCTGTCAAATCGGTATGGTGAGTGGGTGAGGGGCTCTCATTAGGTCTGAACCCAAATTTGGCCTCTCCCACTTCTCACTTCACCTTGCAAGAGGAGAAATAGAGGAGAGAAAAACCTTAGGTGAGCTGTGAGAAAAACCCATTTTAGAACCCTCAAATCCGACCCCTTGGACCTGGATCCGACGTCCCCCTGCTGCAAGGAGGTTGCTGGACCAACGAGGAAGGCTTCCCCGACATCCCCTCGGCGTGGAGATCATCCAGGAGCCCGGAGGAGAGATCGTTTGGAGGCACTTCTGCAACTTCTTGGGACTGCCCAAGGAGGTCTTCACCAAGCCTTTAAATCCCTTAGAAGAATTTTTGAAAGGCAAGTGACCTATCTATGGTGTCCCCGTATGAGTCTAGGTGGGTTTTGCTATTTTTATGGATTTTCCCTCGAGTCCTAGACCCTCCAATTCACCCAAGATTCAGAGCTCGGGTCTGTGTTTCTGCACAGACCTGGCTAGACGCAAGGTCCCTGGACGTCCAGATCATCCTTGGCGTCCATCGACCATGCCGCTGACCCTGAGTCAGCGGCCAGAGACCGCCGTCGAGTTCTTCTGGACAAAACAGTGAGCTGTTCTGTCCCTTTTATACATTAATTTTGGTATGTTTTACGTGATGAGGATATATGGTAGACCTTATACTCTATGTATATTGTGTTTGCGGTGTGTGGATGAATGGTGTGTGTTGGTGGATGTGGGAAATGGTGTTCCTTAAACTTGTGAGCATGAAGTGTTAATTTTACAAATTTAGTTTTCCTGATTAGAATGTGTATGAATGCCATGGTTTTAGCTTAATCATGAAGATCAGTGGGGGTTAGCATATGTGTTTACAATTTTGGTAACTTATCCATGCTTGTGCAATTGTAAATAAGCTCGGCTCGGTAGAAATAGAAGCATGCAAGAGTGGTTTGTAGGGTTCAATCCATAGATGTATGAATTAGGGTAATTTTGTATCCTAAATTCCTGCATATGTTAGTAGCTTATATTAAACAGCAAGTGGCTAAATTACAAGATGTGTTAGACCCCATGTTAACTTAAGCTGTTAATAGCATGCTAATTAGGTATGTTATTTTCTGTAAATCCTATTTAGCTCAGAAAAATCTGAAAATTTGAGTGTATGATCTTGAACCCGAAAACAGCATGTGGTTAAAATTTCAGGTCATTTGTATCAGTAAATAAAAAGTTATGTATTTTCATGTGAATTGTGATAATCTACGTATACTATCGAAATGTGCTTAGTTAGTGTCTAAAACCAACTTGATTGGTAAACTTCCTATGTTAAACTCCTGAAATCTGTAGTAGCATGATTAGGAGAAAAACGAAGACACAATGTGCATGAGAAAAACGAAGGAGATGTGAGTGTTATGTGTAAAATACATGTTAAAACTCGGTATGGGTAAAGTGTAAAAGTTGTGCCTATGTGACACTGCTACCCTAGAGGCATCGGGAGCCGTATATAGAAAAGTCCCTATAGAAGGCTCCATGTGATATAAGTTTGTCCCAAAGGCATTGGGAAAACCCCGGAGCTGGACAAGTACCACTGGATAGGGTGGAGAGGGCTTCTCCCGGTCTGCGCAGTTACCAAGATTCACCGCTGTATTGCCTAGGTGGTGAGTATGTGTATGAGTTGTGTCATGTGTTGTGTTATGAGTTGTGTTGAGAGCTGTGCTAAGGAATGAGCACGAGCTATGAGATATTGTTAGTGTCCTCTACTGGTGGTTAGGACTATGTGTCATGGTAATTCGTTTAAGTAATGAAAAATGAATAAAGTGTGAATTATGTGGACATGCACGTGGTAAGTGCCCAAGATGCACGTGGTAAGTGCAATCGACGTGATATGTGATAAGTGAAAGTGGTAGAGAAAATGATGTGGAAATGAGTAAATTGTGTAAGTGTGAACATGTGTACATGTCAAATGTGTAAAAGCGAACAATGTGAACAAGTAAGTGTGCAATCATGTGAAATTCTAAATGTCGAAATGTGTTATTGAAACCATGTGGGACAAATTCTGAAACCATGTGAAATCAGAAATTTATGTTACTATCCTCATGTTTATGTGTGCGAAAATGTTTAGAATCCATGTTAGGGGAACTAATGAGTTTGTATGCAAAATAGCATGATTGTTTGTTCACATGATATGTTTTAAGCAACGTTGTAGCTCTCATGTGTAGATTTATAGCTATTGAATCATGTGAAATCAGCAACCTAAAGCATGTAGAAATGTCTATGTATTTGTCTAAAAACATGTAAGATCCATGCTAGTTGTGTTCCCTTTCATGTGTGCAAAATGTTCATGTTAGTAGCTCTCATGTCTTGGTTCTTTAAAGACAAGTTTCATAAGTGAATTGAATAGAGAGCATGTGATAGGTAAATTTTATTCCTACAAAATCTGAAAGCATGATCCATGTATAAACTTGTCAAACTTTCATGGTAGGTTGAAACTTCGGAAATGACTAGTATGCCATGTTTTGAAAATTGTGAATGTGCATGTAAGACCCTTATGACTTATACGTGTATGTTATGGGTAGTGTTGCTTGCTGAGTCTTTGGACTCACTCTTGCTTCGGCGTACAGTTTGACAGGTATCGTGCACTAGAAGAAGCGTGACGAGGATCATCATATAGAAAACTATTTTGTGGAGCTGTCACCAGTTGTACCTTTCTTTTGCACAAAAAGGATTATTGTATGAACAATATTTGGACATTGTAGTTCTCTTTATTTTGTATTAATGTGGACATTGTCTTTCCATTTCGCTATTTAGATTGTGGAATGTGTGTTGGTGATGGACTAAGAGTTGAGTTGTTTATTTTATTCCGCTGTACTCTATTGCTATCCAGGTACCTATGACCAGTGTTGGGTACATGTCCCACTGTGACGACGCCCTTTTTACCGATGGGGATTGGTATAATTGTACCGGTATGAAGAGGGTCGTTACACACACACACGAACCCACATACAGATACACAGGGAGCCAGAACTCTCCCCACCCTAACTTCGCAAACCAGTGCCCCCCGTGAACCCCTGATGCTGAACCCTTCCCCTCCCCTGCGCAACACCCAAACCACCCCCCAACCATCAGCCTACTCACGGGTGGGAGGAGCAGCACTTGATCGGTGGCTGGGAGGGAGGAGGAGCACTTGATCTTAGCAAGGTAGACATTGCCGATGTCGCCACTCCCAAGGTGGCGGAGGGAGGAGGCCGGGTGGGGGTGTTGGCGGAGTGGGGAGGTGCGCAGGGAGGGAGGGAGGTGACGAGGTGGGGTTGTGTAGGGAGGGAGGGGGCCGGGGTGGGGGTGGGGGTGTTGGCGCACGGAGGGAAGGGACCGAGATGGGGGTGCGTGAGAGAAAGAACCTGTGGTGCAACGTTGGCGGTGGCGGTGCGGTGTCGGTGGTGACGACGAGGCGCAGCATCGGCGGAGGTGGGGCTGCGACTGTCGGTGGCGTCGGTGGCAGAGCATCGCGTCCCCATCGTCCACCCCGCCGCCCATGGCCTTTACATTCCTCCATTGGGCCTCTGCCCCACTGCCCAGGGCCTTCTCTGCCCAGGGCCATCGCAGCCCTCCCAGACGATGACCCCGGCAAGGAGGGAGAGGGAGCGCTCGTCCCGACGGCAGGCGATGAGGAGGAAGGTGCGGACGAGGTGGAGGAGGGTGCGCGAGAAGGAGTGGATACCAGGGGGAAGGCGGGAACCAGGGGGATTTAGGGGATTGGACGCCGGGGAAGTGGGGAATATTTTGGGGGTTTGGCGCGGCGGAGGGGGAACCGGGAATTTGGGTGTAGATATAAAGTTACATATAGATATATGCCATAGATATATACATATATAATATAGATATACCTACATAGAAAACAAATAAAAAGAATAAATTAAAATCAACAAAATTCAAAACAAATAAAAAGAACAAAATATTTCTATTATTAACATTTACAATATTAAGATCTATCATTAGTTAAATGTTAATTTCTATTATTAGTAGGCGGAGCTATCAAAGGGAGGAGGGTGCGATACTGCGATGGGAATGGGATCTTCACACTTCACCTCGTTTTGGGAGGAGTGAGGAGGGCGGCGACTGGCGAGGGCATCCGCGGCGAGGGTTGGGCGACTACGCCTCTGGCTCTGCCGAGCAGCAGTAGAGGCCAGGTCAGGTCAGTGTCGTGACGGCGACTGGCGAGCCGGTGAGGGGGAGGTCCGCAGATTGAGGCATCGGCGGCGATGGCTTCTGTCGTCCACGACGACGAGGTCTGTGTGTGGAGGGTTCTATGTGTGGAGGGTGAGGGGGGTAGGATTGGGCATATGTCAACGCCCAAATGGGCCGATGACATATATTAGAATATATATTTTAAATATTTGTTAGTATAAAAGTTACATTTAAATATACGACGGAGATGGTGTTGTGCATACGTGTATTAAGTATTTATGATAGTTGTTGACCTAAGTTAGATAAAATGCATATCATATTTAAGTATATATTTTAAATATCAAAAAATAATTATTAATTTTTGATAATATCTAGATGGATGAAATATATATTGAGCATATTTTAAGTTTAAATTACATACTAATATAATATTTTTTATTTCTATAGTATTTTAATTATTATTAATTGAAATATAAACATGTTTAAAAGTAAATAAAAATATGCCACATGCAAGTGCATGTGCCGATAATATTGATTTGGTATCATGATATTACCAACATCTGACAACATCGAAGATAAACTTTTGGAGATGGGAAGCAGAGGTGCATCTAGATTGGATAGATAATCAAACTGCATGAAAAGTGGTGACGTCGCAGTGCGCATAGAATGAAAACTTCCTACCACAAGTGGAGAGCTAGGCCGCTTCGTCGGTTCTTATCGCCAAAAAATAGAACATCTTGAACCATGTGTAGCAAATATGTCACTGTGAGGATGTTAGACATACATTGTCAAGTAAATATGCCACACCAGACCATTCACACTCCCATATGGGCACAAGTACTTTTGGGTGCTCCTCTCAGGACCAGGTCAGTGCCCTTTTATTAGCTCATTCTAGCATTATAAATTCATGAGAGATCTAGAGATCCCAAGTTCTAGACATTACAAGTGAAATTTCAAGAACATGAGACAAGCAAATCGAGTAAGAACTGATATATGAATACATTATAAATCACTTTTTAGAAGAATGAGTAGCTTAATAATTATTTCAAGTAAATCTGGAATTAATTAGTATATCATAGTTCATGTAAAAGTTATTTCAAGAAAGAATTCTAATTAACAGGGTGTGTCGATCTGGAACATGAGTGTGTCGACCTAAGTCACTGGAAACAGGAGTTAGGTGACTTGAATACAGGATGTGTCAACCTGAATAGAAGAGAGTGTTGACACTCTAAAGGATAGTGTCAACTCTCAGCAAGGTATAGGTCGATACTATGAAGGGACAGGTCGACACTATAAGGGATAAATAGGTCAACACTACTGGATAGATAGTGTTGACACTACTGGATAGATAGTGTTGACACTATAGACAGATAATGTTGACACTACTGGACAGATAGGTCAATACTACTTGATAGATAGTGTTGACACTACTGGATAGATAGTGTTGACACTACAAGATAGATAGGTCAACACTACTGGACACATAGTGTTAACACTACTGGACAGATAGTGTTGACACTACCACTATTTCCAGAACACAATCAGAAGAAAAGAAGAAGAAGAATAATCATTCACAAGAACACTTGCCTAAGACATGAGTATTAGCTAAAACACGTACACAAGAGACCAAAAGTATACCTAATGATTTATGGCACGCAAATCAGATAGATACTCATATTCAAGATCCTAACCAAAGATGGAGACATGAAGGAAAGGAGATACAGAAATCCTACATGATGATCACACAATCCAGAAATCATATAGTAGCCTTAAAAATGAAACTTCAGATGGAACATTATTTTTGATTTATATTAACTGAAGTTCTTGACTTATGATTAAAGATCAAGAAAAAAAATTAGTATCTTAAAGGTAATGTGAAGGTACCTACCTTACACCTTATTTCCTTCTTCTTTATTTCCAGAAAACCAAGTTAGCCCTTTTTCCTTCTGCAAAAACTCCTCCCTTCCTGGCGTTTCTTCCTCTCCCAATGCTTCCACCGCCAACCCTTTCTATGTACTCTTATATATGTATATATATATGTTTGCACATGCATATAAGCTTCCACACTCTCCGACGTAACTATCTCATTATTACCTCCACTTCCTTCTAACACCTCACACACTCCATGTGACACTAACAAGCACACACTTACACGTATATATGTGCATGCAGGAAGTTTATCCCTTTCTTTGACATTATTTTATCATTTCTTTTAATTATATATATATATATATATATATATACTAATAAATATATACACTTTTACACATACCTACCACTACCTACACATATTCACATTTAGATGCAGATTAAATCTTACGTAAACAACTTACATAACTAGATTACTATTCATTAGGTCTCTTTGGAACCTTAATTTAATATGTAAATGACATCCAAATAAATAAATTTTCAACCACTGTCTAATTACAACGTGGTAAGTTTATGGTAAATTTTATTTAAAATTTTCCTGAATAAATATTTATCAAGTATAAATTGTCCTAAAACTAGATAAATCATATTTACCTCATTAACTGTGCATCAAAAATTCTCAATATCCACATTTTTGGTATGAACATATTTTTCTGATAATTATGATAATTTCAAATTAAATATCGTTACCAAAATCCAGTGACACCTTGTCGGTGTACATATGTCCAAAAATGGTACCGTCATGAAACAATGCAAATCTTTAAATAATTCTTGTGCAAGTATGCTAGGCTTATAGCTTCATATTTGGTATTAATTTGAGACGTCACAAAATCGGTCACAAAAATTTCTCTCATCATTGAGAATTTGTGACTGAAATAAATCAGTCATCATTTTGTCCCTAAAATAGAGACTCATTTATTTCAGTCACAAACTAGGGACCGAATAGGGACTGAATTTAATCGGTCCCAAAATATAGAGACCGAATATTCGGTCCCTATTCAGTCCCTAAATAGGGACCGAATAGGGACCGAATTTAATCGGTCCCAAAATATAGAGACTGAAATGTTTTGGTCCCTATTTAAATTCGGTCTCTATAATTCGGTCTCTATAATCGGTGACCGATTAGGGACCGAAACATTTCAGTCTCTATATTTTGGGACCGATTAAATCGGTCCCTATTCGGTCCCTATTTAGGGACTGATTAAATTCGGTCCCTATTCGGTCCCTATTTAGGGACCGAATAGGGACGAAATATTTCGGTCCCTATTCAGTCCCTAATAGGGACCGAATAGGGACCGAATTTAATCGGTCCCAAAATATAGAGACTGAAATGTTTTGGTCCCTATTTAAATTCGGTCTCTATAATTCGGTCTCTATAATCGGTGACCGATTAGGGACCGAAACATTTCAGTCTCTATATTTTGGGACCGATTAAATTCGGTCCCTATTCGGTCCCTATTTAGGGACTGATTAAATTCGGTCCCTATTCGGTCCCTATTTAGGGACCGAATAGGGACTGAATATTTCGGTCTCTATATTTTGGGGGGGCCGATAAAATTCAGTCCTATTCGGTCACTATTTAGGGACCGAATAGGGACTAAGATATTCGGTCTCTATATTTTAGGACCGATTGAATTCGGTCCCTATTTAGGGACCGAATAGTGACCGATTTTGAATCGGTCTCTAAAAATTTATTTTGGGACCGATTGTATTCGGTCCCTATTTAGGGACGGAATAGGGACCGAAATTTTCGGTCTCTAAATCGGTCTCTATAAGCGCTTTTTCTTGTAGTGAAGTAACCTATGAGGGAACTGATTGGGTTAAACAAACTAGAATAGATATACTAATTTCCCAATATGAACAGTTCAAAATGCTCCCTAATGAGACATAACTCAAATGTATAACAAATTTTCCAACATAATCGTAGGACTAAGTTCTTTAGGAAGGTCCTAACAATTGAAGAAACAGTTCGGAAAATCCTGAGATCTCTAACTAACGTATGGACTCCTAAAGTTACAGCCATAGAGGAAGCTCATGACTTAACCAATTTTCTATTGATAAATTAATAGGATCCCTTATGGCTCATGAAATTAACATGGAAAGGTTTTCTGAAAATTCTCGAAAAAGAAAATTTCAAATGCTTTGAAGATTGCAGATTCCTCTTCATCTGAAGACTCAAAGGAAAGTCAGATGACAGTGATGATGAGACCATGCTTTCAAGAAAACTACAGAGAATCCTTGCAAAAAAGAAGAAGTTTGGCTCAAAAAAAAAATTCAAGAAAGAAAAGAAGAAAGAGCCAACTTGCTATGAGTGTAATCAACCCGGACATTACAAATCTGAATGTCCCAAGCTCAAGAAAAATGATCAAGTAGAAAGATCAGACAA
Organism: Colocasia esculenta; assembly: GCA_014218235.1. Lineage (NCBI taxonomy): Eukaryota > Viridiplantae > Streptophyta > Magnoliopsida > Alismatales > Araceae > Colocasia > Colocasia esculenta. Next base: position 35,041 of record JACBKR010000220.1, read on the forward strand.
GAAGAAAGGCAAGGAAAAGAAGTTTAGAAAATTAAGAAAAATGCCATGGCAGCAACATGGGACAATGAAGAAGCAACCAGCTCAGAATCCGAAAGAAGAAGAAAAGGCAAATCTAGCCCTCATGGTAGGACTGGATTAGGTAAACTCAGAAACCTCCTTTACTTCCTGTTTTGAATCCGATTCTGGTAGCCTTGAAGATGCCTTCAATGAACTCTATGAAAAATATAAAAAATAGTAGTAAAACAAATGAAATAGTTAAACTAAATCTACTAAACCAAGAAAAGGCTAATACCTTTCTTAAAAATGAAGCAGAAAGGTTAAACAAAAGATTAAGTGAAACTAAAAGAACTAATGAACTATTGTGCGAAGATTGAAAAATAAAAATAACAAAATTTGGAAATAGAATCAAATCTTAAGGAACTCACAAATGAAGAAAAGTTGCTAGAGGAAAATAATTATCTAAAAGCCACCATAGAAAAGATTTCTAAATGCAAAACTTCTTTATTTGTCAATATAAAAGGTTCTAGAGTAGGAAAGAAGAAATATGGATTAGGATACACACTTCCTCCAATGAAGAAGATATTATTCATCCTAAAGTGTATCCAACCCTTAAATTATGGCAGAAAAAGAAATCAAAAATACTAAGAAGGTAAATCAGCATATGTACAAACAAAAATATAGAAATTAACAATTTGCATATATGAAGAATGCTTTTGATTTATGATGTAGTCACTGTAATCAATTAGGACATACAGTTAGCACATGCACCACTAGACATTAAGATGGATTCCTAAAACTAACCATCAAGGACCCAAGAAAATTTGGTACCAAAAGTTACAACCTGATTTTGTTGCAGGGTCGGATGAGGGCATCCAAATGGTATTTGGATAGTGGATGCTCAAGGCATATGACAGGGGATAGGAAGTTATTCACAAGTTTTAGAGAAGAAAGTGGTCAAGTCACATATGGTGATAATGGAAAAGGAAAAGTATTAGGGTGTGGAACAGTTGGTACTAAAGAAAAGAACCTAATTGAAGATGTCATGTATGTAGAAGGTCTGAAGCATAATCTGATAAGTATTAGTCAGTTATGTGACAAAGGGCATTCAGTAAATTTTAGAATGATAAGTGTATTATTCAGAAAGGTAGCAAGATTGTGTTCGAAGCTCAAAGAATAAAGAATTTATATACATTGCAACTAGCAGAATTGAAGGAAGTAAACTTATGTCTTGCAACCACCAAAAGTGAAGAGTCTGATTTGTGGCATAGAAGACTTGGTCATGCAAGCACCTCAGTAATCAAGAAATTAATGAAGCATGATCTGGTTGAGGGGCTTCCAAAGATGAAACTTAAGAAATCTGGAATTTGTTCAGCTTGTGCTAAAGGAAAACAACCAAGACCTCATTTCAGTCCAAACAATTGTTACAACTTCCAAGCCTTTGGAATTAATTCACATGGATTTATTTGGACCTATGAGGACAGTCAGTCTTGGAGGAAAGTTATGGCTATGTATTAGTTGATGACTACTCAAGGTACACTGGGGTATCTTTTCTAGAAGCCAAATCTGAAGCCTTTCAAGCATTTCTGAAGTTCAGCAAAATAGTTCAGAAAAATCAGAAATTTCAGATTACAAGCATTAGATCTGATCATGGAGGTGAATTCAAGAATGAAGAATTCATGAAGTTCTGTGAAGAAAATGAGATTGAGTATAACTTCTCAGCACCAAGAACACCTCAGCAGAATGGAGTAGCAGAAAGAAAGAACAGAACACTGCTGGATATGACCAGAACAATGCTGAATGAGTATAATTTGCAAAAATATTCTGGGCAGAGGCAGTCAATACAGCTGCTGCATCATCAACAGGTGCATGATCAGACCCATTCTAAAGAAGACTCCATATGAACTCTACAAGGGAAAGAATCCCAACATCAGTCATCTTCGACATTTTGGCTGTAAGTGCTTTATCTTAAATAATGGTAAGGATAATCTAGGAAAATTAGATGCTAAAAGTGATGAAGGATTTTTGCTAGGATACATTTCAAAACCAAGAAGTTAAAGTATTCAATAGAAGGACATTAACCATAGAACAATCTATACATGTCTTATTTGATGAGACTAATCCTTCTATCAAAAGGATAGAAGAAGAGAAGAATGTGTTGATGATCTATGCAGGGATCTAGAAAAGACTTCTCTTGAAGAAGAAGGAAAAGATGAAGAAAAGGAAGACCCTCTATTAGAAGATCTTCAACAACTAGAAGAACCACAAGAAGGGCTACCTAGAGAATTAAGGTATCACCGGAATCATCCAAGAGAAAGCATTATAGGTGATCCTCAAGATAGGGTAAGAACAAGAGGTATGCAAAGTCCTTGTGATTTTTCTGCTTTAGTTCTCAAAGAGAGCCTAGGACAATCGATGATGCTCTGGGAGATGAATCTTGGATCCTTGTTATGCAAGAGGAACTTAATTAGTTCCAACGCAGTGAGGTATGGACTCTTGTACCTAGACCTTCTGATCATCTAGTTATTGGAAACAGATGGGTTTTCAGAAACAAGATGGATGAATCAGGGGTAATCACTAGGAACAAAGCCAGACTTGTAGCTCAAGGATATTCCCAAGAGGAAGGCATAGACTTTGATGAAACCTATGCTCCAGTAGCTAGATTAGAGGCAATCAAAATTTTTTAGCATATGCATGTTCTCTCAATATCAACCTATTTCAGATGGATGTTAAAATTGCATTTCTGAATGGTTTTATTAAAGAAGAAGTGTATGTGAGCAACCACCTGGTTTTGAAGATACTAAGTATCCTAATCATGTTTTCCGTTTAAAGCAAGCACTATATAGTCTGAAACAAGCTCCAAGAGCTTGGTATGAAAGATTGAGTGCTTATCTTATATCACATGATTTTACAAGAGGTAAAGTAGATAGCACATTATAAATAAAGAAATTTTCAGATGGAATCTTAATTGTGCAAATCTATGTTGATGACATTATCTTTGGTTCTACTAATGAATCACTTTGTAAGTTCTTTGAAAATTTAATGCAAAGTGAATTTGAATGGCATGATGGGTGAACTAAATTATTTTCTTGGGTTGCAAATAAAGCAGATCAAGGAAGGAACTCACATTTGTCAAACCAAATATATTTCATATTTACTTTCTAAGTATGGTTTTGACAAGTGTAAGCCATTAGGAACACCCATGAGCTCAGGCATTAAGTTAGATAGTGATCCTCTTGGTAAGAAGGTAGATCAGAAGATCTATAGAGGAATGATAAGATCATTGCTCTATCTTACTGCTAGCCGACCAGATATAATGTTCAGTGTTTGTTTATGTGCAACATTCCAAGCTGATCCAAAAGAATCACATGTTCATGCTGTTAAAAGAATTTTTAGATATCTTATAAATAACAGTAAATTAGGACTTTGGTTTCCCAGATGTTCTGAATTCCAGTTAATTGGATATAGTGATGCTTACTATGCTGGATGCAAAATAGATAGGAAAAGCACCAGTGGCACTTGTCAAATTCTTGCATGATGCTTGATATCTTGGTCTTCCAGGAAGCAGAACTCAGTAGCTTTGTCAACCACAGAAGCTGAATACATTGCAGGAGGGAGTTGAAGTACTCAACTCTTGTGGATCAAACACCAATTGGAAGACTATGGTCATCAGCTCCAAGAAATTCCAATGCTATGTGACAATACAAGCGCAATAAATTTGATCAAGAATCCTATCCAACACTCAAGAACAAAGCATATTGAGGTTAGACATCACTTCATCAGGGACCATGTAAGTAATGGCAATATTTCACTTGAATTGTATCTACTGAAAATCAACTTGCAGATTTTTACAAAACCTCTTCCTGAGGATAGATTCACATCTATTAGAAGAGAAATAGGTATGTGTAATCCTGATTGAAATTCCAAAAAAAAAATTATAATAAAATGACACTTGAATGTTTGTTAAGATACTACTGTTTGAACTGTCTGTGAAAACCACCCTGAAAAATTCTAAGTCCCAGACATTCGACTTATGCATTCGAATCATGTTATAAATCTCTCATTCTACTAATGCAGTCGATTCCATAATTCGACTTACTGTGAATTTTGTTTTTTAAAAAAAAGGGGGCGCTCTCAATAAAATCCTTTTAAATGTATCAACGGTCAAATCACTTGATCCCGACCGTTCATCCTGAAATCTCGGGCTAGTTACTTTTTGCTTCCTTATATAAGAAAACTCCTTTCCCTTAGAAGACACCCTTTCGAAATCATCTTCGACTCCCTTGTCTTCTTCTGCTTCTTCGCGCCCTTACTGTTCTCCGGCGAAGGACTTCCGAAGAACCCTGAAATCTCCATCCTCCTCAAAGAAAGGTAGGATCTTGGAACTCTCTTCAACATTTCTATCACCCTTTACTGGTTCCCTGAGTCATTTCCATTTCCATATTCTAGATGGCTTCGTCTAGGGTTCCGGATATTGTCCAGTTGACCCCTGATCAACTCCAGTGTCTTGCTAAGATCCCTATCTGTCTAGGGAAGGCCGTTGACTTTTGTCATTTGAGTGGTAGCTTGTCTTGGGTAGAAGACACCCTCAATGCCATGGGCTGGACCAAGCTATGTCAGATTTATGAGCCCTTTGTGGAAAACGCCATTAGAGCCTTCTATGCATCTCTGCAAGTATCTTTTGGAAACTCAGTGTTTGGGTATGTCAAAGGAACCAAGATTACCATATCAGAAGAGTTATTAGTTGAGATTTGGATTGTCCAAGTACTGGACACAAATCAGTGAGTTTGTTCCCCTTGAAAAGCAAAAATTGGGGATTATAGGCAATTTGGCCACTATTAGTAAGAAGGGGCTTTTAGTGAATGAGTTATCAGCAGAAAAGAGACTGATCCACTCAGTTATTACAAACATTGTGACCCCTAGAGCAGGAACTCTCCTCCATAATGCCAAGGATGGAAACCTACTTCTTTGGGCTGTTTAGAGGCATAGAGTAAATTTGCCAGCAGTAATTTTAGAAAAGATGATAGCTTCAAAGGATTTGCAGGAATCCCTTCCTTATGGATCTCTACTCACTCTGATTTTCAAGAGATTCTCAATAGAACTATCTGGAGAAATCTCTGTTGGAATCAAAGAAAAAATTGGAATCTTTACCTTGAGAAGGAGTCACTATTCCTTGGTTAGCAAAAAGCAAAATTTATGGTTCAAGGATTCAGTACCAGAATGTGATCATGAGATTTTCCTGATGAACCTCTCATCTCATTATCCTCTCAAGAAGTTCAACATGAAGAAGTTCCAGCAACAGAAGATAGAGAACCAGAAGTCCAAGTCAGATCTGAAGCCCTAGTTCAGATCCAAGAGCAAGAAGATCAGTTTCATGTTTCCTCCTTCCTTCCAGAACCAAATGCTCCTGAGGAAACCATTGATGAAGTCTAAGAGACATTGGAGGTAAAAGAGTTGTCTCTGATGATATTCCTGTTTTTACCCCAGGATCATGAATTTGAGGAAAGGGAAAATCAATCCTTCCATCTCAGTATGAGACCCGGCCAAGGTCTCAGGGGGAGAGTAGCAATAACTTCTCTACCATTTTAGATTTGTTAAGTAAACAACAAAGACTCTTTCTGTTCTTTAGATACAAGTTGAATTTGTTGATTCCAAGTTTGATAATTTTCTGATGAGGTTAAGCAGATAAAAGATCTATTGCTTCAGTTGGTGTGCCAACAGGGCACTTCTAGGCCATCAGGGTCTTCTTCCTCTCAGAAGCAAGGAGAACATGTTCAGTTCAGAGCTGCATCAAGTTGGTATTCAAGAAACTCTAGTTCCAAAACCTGAAGATCAGTCCTTGAACAACCATCAGTTGAAGCAAAAGGGCCAGATTCACAAGCAGAGTAGCAGCAACAGCACCAACAGGTTGAGCAGCAACTTGAATACGACAGGAGCCAAAATCTCACGTTCAAGGGCATGATGTGCCAGTGCCTGATCAGCACAAAGAGCCTGAGCACGGGTTGAGGAGACTCCTAAGAAGTAGGAAGAATTAGAGCAAGAGGCACAGTTATGCATGGTGTTGTTTCAACCACAAATTGAGTAACAGCAAGAGCCTACAGTGGAAAAGCAGTCAACAGGAGTGGCAGCAGCAGTAGAGGAGTCCAGCAAGAGAAACAATCCCAGATGAAGCCTAAGGCCAAGAGATCCCTTGAATCCTCTCATGAACTACAAACCTTCAAGAGGAAAGTGAAGCGCAGACTGGTCAAAAATGGTGACCCTGTCTTCCTCATCCTTCTTCTAGGCCTACTCCCCCTACACCAACTCCATTTGTTAAGCTCCTCTACAGCCCACTCCAACTACAACTCAATCCACTGCATCCACAGCACCAACTCCTGAGAATCCTTCACATTCCTCTCTCTGGATCCTCCTCCACTTGCATCCATTCCCATCGATCCATTCTACCAGGACATAAAATTCTCCTTCTACCCTATGAAATACCAACTCAAACCTCTCAAAGAAATCACTTTAAATCTTCCACTCAACCCCCTCAATTTCTTCTTCTCTTCCCACTACCTCCAAAACTGATTCCAAGAAAACCCTTCTTCATTTAGCTGAAATACTTCCAAGTATACAGCTTTCAACCTCTAGTGGACCCAATTAGGTGACAAACCTTCCTTACTCCTTCCACCAATTTGGTATGCTTTCTTCCACCACTCTGAGCATTGCATGAATCTGTTCAGAGAATATCTCTCTATTCGAGCATTCCTTGAAATTCATGAGATGTCAGGGTTCACCTTTGAACATTGGCTTCCTACTCTGCTCAGAACTACACAAATCTCAGTAGAAGACCTTCAGTTCATCTCTTAGAAAAGTCATTGCTTAACTCCCAAAGAGTTCATTGACCTCTATCCAGATGAAGCAGCCAGATATCAAACAACCCAATCTAGAGAAACCAATTTTGACAGTTCAGCATCACTGTCTCTAATGTTTCATGAGCTGTTGGAATTCATCTCAGGAACTCTCAGGCCAAGTATACCAAAATGAAAACCTTCAACTTGAAAGATTCAAATTAGGTTTGCATGATGTTTCTAAAGGCCAATGGGAAAATCTTTTAAGAGGCGAAGAGAAATTGTTCCTTCCATGACTGTGGTTCTACCTTCCGATCTCCATCCTCCCCTCATAGGAGCTGTTGCATATAGAAGAGACTTTGTTGAAGCTATCTTTAACAGATTCATCTGGATTGCCACAAGATTCAAAATCAAATACAAATACAAATTGTCTTCCAAAGATTGTATTTCTGCAGCTCTCCAAGAACCCCCGTCATCTCCTAGATTTTCAACTATGTTTTCTGAAACCGAAAGATTCAATATTGATCAATGGGCAGCAGCTTATCCTTCTTACCACTCTGATTGTGAGAAGTTGAAGCTTACTCTTGTGAGTTTCACTCCAAGAGTCTTAAGGACTTAAGAAAGAACATTGGTCATAGGTGGGCACAGAGGTACTTGATATATTATCAAGCCAAGGATTCAGCTGTGTCCAGTGGTCTGCATTGGAATATCACTCTCAATGAGTTTCTTCACCTTGCAGCTTCTAAGCAGTTGTTCCCTCAAAGCTCGCCTAGACAGAGAAAAGTATCACAATAGGATTTCCTGGTACCGGGGGTGCCACATCAAATCTCTTAAAAAATTACCCTCCTCCAATCCTGATTACAACATTGATTGTGTATTGTTTGACAATTACTTTGAGAAGAATGAGTAGAAGCTCTGGGATCTTCTTCAACCTTTTATTGCCAAGATCCCTAGATCTCTGTATTTACCTAGTTCTCTGTCTATGTCATGAACATTTTCTTATGTATTTCCTTTGCTTTCTGAATGAAATGACTTTTACTTGATATCCTTTATGTTAATGCCACAAAAGGTGAGAAAAAGAACTGACATATTATTACTGACTATTAAATATTTTTGTCATTAACAAAAGGGAGAGAATTGTTGAGCAACTACCCCTAAGAAATTTAAATTTAAAGATTTTCTTAATTCAAATGTACTCATTATTGTCATAATACTTAAATAGATATTCTACAAAGCAAATATATCACAAATAATATATACAGATAAATACCTCAGCTAAAATCCTGATCACAAAATTTTCTAAGTCCACGGACTCTCTCTATGCCCTACTGAATCTGACTGTTGACTTCGACTGCTAACTTCGACTCCTTCAGAAACGAAGTTAAACAACCTCCAAAATTTTCTATGTCCACAACTTTATATGTAATTCGACTGATGACTCCGACTGGTATAGTCAAATGCCTTACAAAAACCAATAGTTGATTCGACTGTTCTCTCCGACTGCCACAGTCGAATGCCTTAGAAATCGATCTATATAGTATTCGACTGCTATAGTTGAATAGCCTTGTTTTTTTTTTAGAAGTAGAATACCTTGTTAATCCTTACTAGAGTCGAATCACTTCTACTCCTTCAGTCGAATTGTAGGTCTTATGAATTGACTTCACTGTAATTCTGTACTTAATACATTTTCTGATCTATTTTAGGCTTAACACCTATTGTAAGCTTATCTCCTAATCTTTTCACATCCTTTTTAATGCATCTTTTATATCTTATCATCCATCAGAAATATCATTATTTTATTATTTTCTCTGACATGACAAGTCATATTAAACTTAAAATATCATCTAAATCCTGTGCAAACTATTTCTGAAATATTTTTGATCTAAGCCTCATGGTCTTCACATCTTTGCTCCGGATTTTCATGGATGCAATGGATAAAGTGCATTTATGTATTTTTAGGTGCATGGCATCTGACCAAAGCCTACCTACCACTAACAAGACCCATACTTCACCTTTTTAGCATATCTGTCTGTCTACTCCTTCTATCTGAAAGATTGTGCATATGAGGTTTCCATACCTTCTTTCTGTATTTTTCTGACTCACCTACCTCAAAGGTATGGAGATGCTCTTCCTTTTCTCTTGTCCTTTGTGCAGGCATTTATTGGAGCACGTTTTTAAGATGCTCCTTTCACATTCCACTCCGAAAGGAAAAGAGCTTATCTTCTAGCTGTGAAACCTGCACCTCGTTTGAAGACCTTGAAAGAAGCAAAACTGAAGAATATCCTGTGAGCTTCATTCGAATTTCTTCAAGCCTTTCGTGCAAGCAAAAAGTCTGAGAGCTTTTCTCTTCAGAATACATTCTCTGAAGCTCTCCTAGAAGTCTTGAGTTGAGTGGCAACTGTAATTGCTTATTTTCTTCAAGTCCACCCTTTCATTTCATATAGGATTCAAGTCTCATTATGATCTATTAATCCTTCTGAAGTCTGTATGTGTTTGTGCTCAGATCTGAGGCAAACACACAAGTGTTTCTTTATTATTCTTGTGTAATTTCTGCAGAAGTTTGGTTCTACATTGCCCCTCCTGTGAAGGGAAGGCCTTGTGAAAGGCAGTTGTTGTACCCCTGTTTAGGGAAGACTTGCTTGGGAGCAAGTGGGTTTGTAACTCCTCTCAAGGGTGAGAGAAGGCCAATTTATTAGCGGTTAGTAGAAATCTCAAGTGGTTAACTTGAGGACTAGATGTAGGACTTCCTAATTGGAAGGGCCAAACCATGATAAATCCTTGTGCATTCCTTGTGTGATTGTTTTCGCCTTGTTTACACTTGAATCACACACATCACACTAAGCTCTAACAATTAATATAGTGTTGTGCAATTTCAGAAGATAATTTTAAAAGGAAGAAGTCCCCCTCTAGGACATTCTTAGTGCCATTTCGATCCAACAACATGTCTCTTAGGGGCATATCCCGAGGGTGACGTACACTGAAAAAGGGGAACCACTGCTACCTATAGGGACCTCGCCTACCGCCCTGTCTCCTCCGCCCGGCGCGCGCCCTGCCGCTACTGAGAAGTCTCACCTAGGAAAAGGAGAGATGAGCTTCACAATAGAAGCTCAGTAGGGACTACCAATCTCCTATTGGCTCTAAATAGGCAGAAGAATATAATTATAAATAAATGACAGCAGTTTATATCCTTTACCTACAACGGAAGTGTGGAAGCGAAACTACAACTAGCACCGTACGGAAAGTACACACGGTCGGAAACTTCGTACGACTGCTCGTTGTGACCACCACATAGCTAGAAAACACAGACGGAGGGGACTCCGCCTGGACTGGGAAAACTAGCTACAGGAAGCACTACCAGTAGTCAAGGTCAAGTGCATCCACTAACGTCTTATCCTCGACCTAGGTCCTGACCCTCACGTCTCGTCAGAGCGAGGTAGGACACAAGGTAACACAACAGTAACTGTCGTAGTCTGGCCGGACTACAGTCCCACGCCTGGCCTCTCTAAGCGGTTCCGAGGCCGCAAAGAGTGAGGTAGTGAGAAAAGGACTAGCTGGACTACGCCGGGAAGAACTCCAAAAACTGACCTCGGCGTCCCAGTCCAACCACGAGAGCTCTACAAGCGACTCAACACCACTGTCCTAACCACTGTTTTCCCCTAAGCTCCAAAGTCCGCGTGATGGCTACCAACTCGAGCACACTCGTAGCCTGGAGTACTCTCTCGACAGGCTCCTGAGGATGGGGGTCCCAGGTAATGGTAACAACCTCTCACATGGGACAAGCCCTCAAGTGCCGAGCACCAGGTGAAAGACTAGTGTAGCCCATACTAGGGAACTAGCACAGGTGCCACGGGTATAGTAAAAGAAGCGGAAACAGTGAAGATCAAACATGTCTCACAGTTGAGGTCGCGACGGCCCGAGCCGTCGCGACTGGGTCGTGACACACAAGAGCGTCGCGATCTCTTCATGACCGGCAGGGCCGTCACGACCAGATCGCGACCTCCATGGTCGTCGCGTTCTTAGACAGAGGGGGGTTCCGGAGCAACCCCTCTAAGAACCACCCCAAAAATGGGGAAACAACCACACAAGGGGGGAGGGGATGATGCTCAACATGCTAGAAAGCTAGTAAAGCATCCAAACCACCCTTAAAACCCCACAAACATGGATCTACACTCGAAGAGGAACCTCACTCAACCTCGAGCATGGACTTCTCACACTCCCAAGCCCCAAACCACAGAGAAACCATGCTTTAGAGGGGGAAGGGAGCATGCTTAGGGCGAGAAGATCAAGAGTCCCTACCTCCACGCGAAGAACGAACCCGTTAGGGCCTTCTCGTAGGAAAGGACGCCTCCTCCTCGCTCCAAACGACACAAACACGTCCCCTGCATGAGCGGGACGACACCACCTCAGCACGAACTCCTCGAACACCAAGATCCGCCAAGAATCCGCAAGGGAAACATGTGAGGGAAAGGAGAGGGGAGAAAGAGAGCTGAGAGGGCGAGAGGGGGACAGGGGGCGCGGCCTTGGGTTTTAACCCGGCGACCCCCAGAACGCGATGGAACGACATGTCGCGATAAGACTCTCGTCGCGACGCCCATAGGTGTCGCGACCTTATCGCGATGGTCGCCTCTGTCGTGACCCCAAAAAGTGGGTCAAACCTCGAAGACCGGGAAAGCGATCGTGACGGCCGACCACATCGCGTTCACAGTCATGCGCCTGACACCTAACAAAGCCATTCTGACAGAAAGGACACTGGTCACGTCTGTCAGAAGGGCCGTCGCGACGCCATCGGACGTCGTGACCAGAATGCGATGGCCACACCATCGCAACGCGAACGCGACACCCTGGTCGTCATGACCTGAACCTTATCGCGACGGGCTACCCTGTCATGACCAGGGAGCATGCCGCGACCCTGAGGATGGGGCCAAAGGGCCCAAGAGGGGCCGGGTCTTACATCCCACCCACCTTAAGACATTTCGCCCTCAAAATGAAAACGACTCGGTCTCAAGCCAGAAAGTAGAAAAAGGGAAGATAGCATACCAATCAATCAAACAAATAGGGAAACTACTCGCGCATCTCAACCTCGTGCTCCCAGGTGGCCTCGCCACGAACGCAGTTCTCCCAGACGACCTTCACCAGCAGAATCTGCTTCCGGGCCAACTGCTGAACTTTGCGGTTGACAATGCTGACTGGGTACTCTAGCACTGACAAGTCTGGCGCCACCTCAAGCTGAAAATAGTCCAACACGTGCGAAGGATCTGCAACGTACCTCCTGAGCTGCGAAATGTGAAACACGTTGTGCACACCTGCTAGCTCTGCCGGAAGACTCAAATGTAAGCCACCTCGCCGACCCTCTCGGTGTTAGGGAAAGGCCCGACGTACCTCGGACTGAGCTTTCCCTTTCTGCCAAACCTCATGACGCCCTTGGTCGGTGAGACCCGCAAGAAAACAAGGTCACCAACACTAAACTACAACGGTCTCCTGCGGACGTCTGCGTAGCTCTTCTGTCTGCTTTATGCTGCCCGAAGCCTCTGCCTGATCAGACTGACCGTGTCTGCACACTGCTGCACTAACTCTGGCCCCAAAAGCTGCCTCTCACCAACCTCAAACCAGTGAAGTAGAGTCCTGCATGGGCGACCATACAAAGCCTCGTATGGTACCATTCCAATGCTCAAGTGATAACTGTTGTTATACGCAAACTCTACCATCAGAAGGTGCAACTCCCAAGTGCCGCTCCAGTCTAAACAACACGCTCTCGGTATGTCCTCCAGTGTCTGAATGGTCCACTCTAACTGCCATCTGTCTGAGGGTGGTACACTGTGCTGAACCTCAACTCTCTGCCCAGTGCTCTCTGAAGACTATGCCAAAACCCTGATGTGAACCTCGGATCTCTGTCGGAGAAGACCGAAACAGGGATCCCGTGCAACGAAAAAACTCTGTCCACGTACAGCCTGGCTAACCTGTCCACTGACCACAACATCCTGATCGGAAGAAAATGCAATGCCTTGGTCAAACGATCCACAATCACCCAGATACCATCGTGCCTCTGCGGGGTGTGGGGCAAACCAACCACAAAGTCCATGGTGATGTAGTCCCACTTCCACTCATGAATGGGTAACGGTTGCAGCTCACCACCAAGACGCTGATGCTCGGCCTTCACCTGCTGACAGGTAAGGCATTGAGCAACAAACTCTGCCACTCCCCTCTTCATCCCTGGCCACCAGAAAAACCTCCTCAAGCAATGGTACATCTTGGTGGAGCCAGGATGAACAACATACCTCGATCTGTGAGCCTCTAACAAAACTTCCTGGCGCGCCTCCTCAGGGACGTATAAGCGGCCTCTGAATCTGACCTCACTGTCCTCGATGAGCTCCACATCTGGCATCTGCGAAACTTCTGCCAACTGAGGGTCTGCCTTCTGTGCCTGCAACACCTACCTGAACACTAATGGTCAAACTAACAAACTACTCGCCACAGCACAGTCTCTGGTCCTCGACGAAACGAACACTCCCTAGGACAGCTCCTCGAACAACCTCCACTCTCTGACCATCAGCGATCTCAAGCGCACGCGCCTGCTTAAAGCATCGGCTATGACGTTAGCCCTTCCTGGGTGATAGGAAAGGGTTAGGTCGTAGTCCTTCAAATACTCCATCCATCGGCACTGCCTCAAGTTCAGATCCCTCTGGGTGAATATATACTGCAGACTCTGGTGATAGGTGAAGATCTGAAAAGTCTCGCCATACAGGTAGTGCCTCCACAACTTGAGAGCGAACACCACTGCTGCCAGCTCCAAGTCATGGGTGGGGTAGTTCTCCTCATGCTTCTTGAGCTGCCGAAAAGCATAGGCAACAACCCCACCGTGCTGCATCAGCATGGCACCCAAACCTGACCTCGACGCATCGGGGTAGACCACGAAACCACCGCTGCCCGACGGCAAGACCAACACTGGCGCTGAAGTCAACCTCATCTTCAGCTCTCAGCAGCTCTACTCACAGTCCTCTGAACAAACAAACCTAACGTCTTGCCTAGTCAACCTGGTCAACAGCACCGCAATCTTGGCAAAATCGTGAATAACCTCTAGTAGTAGCCAGCCAACCCAGAAAACTGCGGACCTCTGACACCGATGTGGGCTACTCCCACGACAACATGGCCTCCACTTTGGCAGGGTCCACTGCCACACTAGAACCTGAGATCGCGTGCCTGAGAAAGTGCACCTCCCTCAGCCAAAATTTGCACTTGTCGAACTGGCATAAAGGCGGTGACTCCGCAGGGTCTCCAGTACGATCCTCAGGTGCTCCTCGTGCTCCTCCTCAGAAGCCGAGTAGACCAAAATATCATCAACAAAAACAACCACAAAACGATCTAGGTACTCACTGAACACACAATGCATCAGGTCCATGAATGCTGTGGGTGCGTTCGTCAGCCCAAACGACATCATGACGAACTGAAAGTGATCGTACTTGGAACGGAAAGCCGTCAAACCAACATCTAACTCTCTGATCCGCATCTGATAGTACCTGGATCTCAAGTCAATCTTCAAGAAAACATTGGCCGACTGCAACTGATCAAACAAATCATCGATCCTCGACAACGGGTACCTGTTCTTCACAGTAACCTGGTTCAACTATCGATAATCGATGCACAAACAAAGACTTCCATCCTTCTTCCTCACAAACAAAATAGGCGCGCCCTACGGCGAATGACTCAGACGAATGAAGCCCAGCTCAAGAAGCTCCTACAGCTAGCGCTTCAACTCACGCAACTCCGCTGGGGCCATCCGGTAAGGTGCCTTGGACAAAGGCATCGTACCGGGCAAAAGCTCAATCGAGAACTCTACCTCCCGCTCAACCGGCAAACCAGGTAGATCTGCCGGGAAGACGTCGGAGAACTCAAAAACAACTGGCACATCAAAAATTGAAGATCCGCTAGGCTCCAAAGAACAAACCGAAGCAAGGTATGCCACACAACCGTCACAGATCAAACGGCGAGCTCTACACAAGGAAATAAATGGCCGACAAGTAGACTATTGGATCGAAATGGTTGAGAAATTGTCCTAGAGGGGGGGGTGAATAGGACTTTCTATGTTTTGAAATTTCTTCTAAAAAACACAGCACTAAATAGATATGTTAGTACTAAGTGTGGTGTGTGTGATTTAAGTGTAAACTTGGCGGAAACAATCACATAAATAAATGCACAAGGGATTTATCCTGGTTCGGCCCTTCCCACATGGAAGTCCTACATTCAGTCCTCAAGCCAACCACTTGAGATTTCACTAAACTGCCAACAACTTGGCCTTCTCTCACCCTTGAGAGGAATTACAAAACCCACTTGCTCCCAAGAAAGTCTTCCCTAAACAGGGGTACACACACTGCCTTTCACAAGGCCTTCCCTTCACAGGAGGGGTAAAGCAGAACAGAACTTCTGCAAGAATTACAACAGAAATAGAGAATTAAACACTTGTGTGTTTGCCTCAAAACTGAGCATAAAACACACACAAACTCCAACAGGATTGAAGGATCAAGAAATTAAGCAAAATCCCAATTGAAGCAACTTGGGTGGACTTGAAGACAGTAGCAAATTACAACTGCCACCCAAAACACAGAACTTTAGAAGAAGACTTTCTGAAGTGAGGCTCTCAGACTGTAGCTTAGCAGGAAGGCTTTTGAGAGAGAGAGAGAGAGCTTGAAGAATTCAGATGAAGCTTTCAAGAGAATTGACTTGAATGTATGTGGTCTCTATGCATTTCTTTTTTTGTGTTGTTCTCTCTTCTTCTTCTTTTATAGTCTTTAAAAATATAGTCGTTTGAAGGTGATAGCCGTTGGAGTTTGGTGGCTGTTGCAAATTAGCCGTTGGAAGAGAGTTTCTACGATCCTTTGGATCTTGAAGGCTTTGTCCAGAAGGTCTTGAAATTTGCATCATTCCAAGGTCTTCAGAAGACGAGCAGTTGTCACAGCTAGAAGATAAGCTCTTGTAGACTGAGCTAGGAACAACCATGCTAAACAAGTGCTCCAATTAATGCGTGTTGCAAAGACAAGACAAAGACAAGCATATCTCCATACCTTTGTGGTAGGTGGGTCAGTTTGAGTACAACAGACAGTATGGAAGCTAGTATTCTCAACCTTTTCAAAAAATAGAGCAGACAGACAAAAAGTTAAAGTATGGGTCTGTCAGTGGTAGGTGAGATGGTCAGATGCCATGCGTCTGAGATTTTTCATAAATGCTTTGTATCTCATGAAGGATATAAACTGAAGTAAAAGACATCAAGACTGTAAGACTCAAAAAGATATTTCATAGAAATGTTTTGCAGAGATGAATAACTTGAATATACTATGTTCTGTCAGAGAAATATATTAAAATAATAATCTTCTAAGATTTAGTAAGATATGTTAGGCAATAGGCAATTTGCCAATAAATTATGTCTAAGTTGTTTAAGAATCAAAAAAGGATTTTATAAACTTAAAGACATATATATTCCAAGAAAGATAGAACTGACAATGTACAAGTACAAAACTGACAGTGAAGTCGAATGCAATAGAACAGGTGATTCGACTCAAGAAATAGGCACGATTCGAATTCAAGAAGAATAAGGTAATTCGACTATAGTAGTGAAGACATCAATCGAATGTAGTGTAAGGCAACATTCGGTTGTATGAGTTGAAGTCGTGAATCGAATACAGTGTAAAGGACATTCAACTGAATGAGTCGAAGTCATTAATCGAAAATAGTGTAAAGGACATTCGACTGTGTGAGTCGGAGTCATGAATGGAATATAGTGTAAAGGACATTCAACTGTGTGAGTCGAAGTCATGAATCGAATATAGTGTAAAGGACATTCGACTGTGTGAGTCGAAGTCATGAATCGAATACAGTGTAAAGAACATTCGACTGTGTGAGTTGATGTCATGAATTGAATACAGTGTAAAGGACATTCGACTGTGTGAGTCGAAGTCATGAATCGAATACAGTGTAAAGGACATTCGACTGTGTGAGTCGAATGTTATGTAAAATTGTGGACTTCAAAAAAATCGCAAGACTTGTGACTGAGTTTCTGAAGGAGTCAGATTTTGCAGTAGAATGTATCAATCAGATACAGTAGGCTATAGAGATAGTTCTGTGGCCTTTAGAAAATTCTATAGTGACATATATATTTTGGAAAACACATATTTAATGATTTGTCATAGCAAATACATTATTCATAAGTATTGAAAAGAAACTTGGATTTCTTAGGGGCAGTTGCTCAACATAGACCGGATACTCGGAAGCAAAGGACAGGCTCTCCAGGTATCCTAAACCGAATAGTGTTCCACTGGCAATCAACCACGGCTGAGTGAGCCTCCAGCCCGTCCATGCCCAGGATGACGTCAAAGTCTCAAAGCTGCAGTGCGTACAACTTGGCCAACAACTGGTGCCCCTCAACCTCGACTGCCGCACCCTCCAGGTAACCAAAAGAACGCAAGTAGTCACCAGACAGGAGATCGACCATCACGTCACACTGCCTCTCAGGAGCGTGACAAGCTAGGGACTCATAGAATTCTTCGGAAGCAAAACACAAAGAAGCACCGGGGTCGACCAAAACACGAGCAGCTCTGCCAAGGATAGGTAGAGTACCTATAACAAGGTTTGATGCCTCTGCCTGCTCCCGAGTGAGTGCCAACACACGACCACAACCACGCCCATGTTGTTGCACCTGTTGGGGCTGCTGCTACTGTGGCAGCTGAGGCTGGGGGTACTTCTACTGCTGCTGGTACGGTTGGTACTACTGCGGCTGCAGAAACTGTTGAGCCTGCTGCTGGTACTGCCCCCGCTGTTGCTAACACGGTGCCTGCTGCTGAGGAGGGTACTGGTACTGAGGCGGCTGCTGAGCGTACTGAACTGGCTGCTGCTGCTGCGGGGCTTGCCCCATGGGGCAATCCCTCCTGAAGTGACCCGGTAAGCCACAGGTGTAGCAAACTGCCTTCTGACCACCCTGCTCAGCTCCCTAGATGACTGACTGCTCTGCAAACCTAGACTGGCACTTCTGCTTCCAGCTCCGACCACCCCCGCGAGAAGACAACTACCTAAACTGCAAGCGAATCCCGGTGCTGCCGGAACTGCCCGAGCCGGAGAAAGAGGTTGTCGCACTATCGTGGCTACCCGCTGGACGCTAGTAAGGCGAGGACCTGGAAGAGGCTCCTCCCTGCTCCTGCTGCTGCTGCTTCTACTGCTGAGGCTGCCAGGTCTCTCTGTCCAAGGCGGTGGCCTTGCCCCGGCCTCTCCCAAGGTGGTACACATGTGAGCCGTCACACCCCACCTTAGGTCTGGTCTCAGTCCTGCTATGAACCTCTCTACACACGGCTGATCACTGCTTGCGACATGAGGCACATGCCTCAACAACCGAACAAACCTCTGGTGGTACTGAGAAACTGAGAGGTCACCCTAAACCAACGCGTGGAACTGGTCTCATCTCTCACGTCGAGCGTAGTCGGGGAAGTACTCGCCATGAAAGACCTCCGAAAACCACTGCCAAGTGATGTGATCAAACCTCTGCCCCTAGAAGTGAGTCTGCCTCTGAACTCTCCACCACTCGGGCTACTTCGTTAAGCTGGTACACCGTCAGTCAAACCTAGTCCTCCTTAGCGCACTCCATGGTCTCAAAGATGCGCTCTAACTCTTGGGTCCAGCTCTCTACCTTATCTAGATCATACTCACCATGGAACATCGGTGGCCAGAGACGCAAGAATCTCTCTAGGAGAGCGGTCCTATCCTTCGTAACCGACGTCCTCCTCCGGCTGGCTCAGGTACTCCCAGTACCAGACGGCTGCTGACGAACTGGCTGCTCCACTTTGGCTCTACCTGTTGCTCTGGAACCACTGGAGGAGGTACCGGAGGCTGAACACCTGCTGCTGCCTGTCCGGGATGGTACGCTCTCTGGTACAAGTTCCTAAAGAACTGCTCTTCTAGGGGAAACCAGTCTACGTGCTACTGCGGGTGAGGCTGGTACTCCTTCTGCTGCTACTGCCCGCCTTCTGTCGCTGCTGCCTGTGCACCCTGAGGCTGCGCCACTGACTCTTCTGCGGACACCTCCTCATGGACCTACCTCTGCGCGGGCATCTCAGACTCATCCTGCTGCTCAATCAGGTCTCTGGCCTGCCTGCGCCTCCGCGGAGCCATATCCTGTATGGCAACACAACCAACAAAGGTTAACAAAACAACTCAGGCGGCTAGCAGTGTACTTGTACTACCGTTGGGACTTCCTGTTGCAGTTTAAATCCATTACAAGTCCTATCAGAACCTCGCTCTGATACCAACTATAATGACCCGAGAACCGGACCCTCGGCCCACGCCAAGGACTAATTTCGTGGTCGTCGCCCATGGATCCGGAAACCCGGAAGGGCTATTATTTAGGTCTAATAGGCTATGTAGCAGAAGTAAACGTCAACTGCTAAGTTAGAAGAGTACAAGCGGAAATAGAAAAGAGAGCGAGACTGCCGCGTACCGCTCTAAGTATAGTCCCAACGTACACACGCTCGTACAAGTAAAGGGCAGGGGAAGGACAAGTCCCTTAGGGGCATACCCCGAGGGTGATGTTGTAAGACCCCAGATTTTTACTCTCTTTATATATCTGTATGTATATGAATGGTGTGTTGGGTGTTCGGTTGTTGTGTGCTTAGCATGCGTAGTTCTTTGTGCCTACTATAAGTTTTATCCTTCTTTTGAACATGAGCATGTGCGAATATCTATATATGTATACATAGGAGTATATGATGATTAATGTGGAAGCGAACAATTAGCTAATTAGAGGTGTATTATGAATACCAAGAATCTCTAACTTAGGATACTTGAATAATACTATGCGTGTGCTATCTAAATATTGAAGAGTATCCTATACTACCTATTTCATGGAATTTTGTAAGAGAATATAGGAAGTAGATATGTATATGTACGTTATCTTATGCGTGTGACAATTGTATATCTAATTCTACATGCATAACACCTTGGTGTATTTGTGTATGCATGTGTATGATTAGTTGTAAGCGTTGCTCATTTGCATGGTTTAGCTAATTTGAATATTGTACTACGTACATTGCATGTACATAAAGAGTTCAAGCATGGTAGGTGTGTTTAGTAGTTTACATGGGATTCTATACTCCTCATGAATAACATGCATGCATTTTTATGATAATTAGGTGAGAATAGTCAATTGGCTAAATTATGCATATAGTGCATATTAAGGAATCCTATGCATATAGTACTTAAACAAAGTTAGGTAAAGCTGTGCAAGTTAATCTAATTACCAGTTCGCATGTTGTATCCATCTATTTCAAGTATAAGATACTCAAGTGTGCTACACCCGTATGTGTATACTATATGTATGCCAAACCAAGTGTGTGTGTGCAAGGAATATTTTATAGAATGGATTATTCCTAGCTAACCTAACTCATATCACCTCCTAATGATTTGCGAAGCCCTCACAATTCTTGCCGTGTGTTGAGTCACACTTATGTAAAACATCATGTACGCATAGGTAGATATCTACGTACATCTATCTTAGTGTATTTATGTATGCTTGTGTATGCCTAGGTATGAATGATATTGATTGCCTGTTATGGTAATATACATGTTACACCTTATACATTGTATGTATATATATAGAGTAAGCATAGTTTCTGCATGTTTTAAGTTCTGGCCGAAGGGCCAATCAGCGTCAATGTGTTTATATTAACTATAAATAAGGTATGTATTGCCTGGTGATAGTATGGATATAATACCGTATACATATTGCTTGTATATAAGCTTGGTATGCGTGGTTTTCTGCATAATTAGGGTTCTGGCCGAAGGCCACCTTGGCGTCAAGCCCAGGCCGTTGATCTGGTGTCAGCGTCCAGACATGGACGCCAACACTAACTCCGACTTCCAGCGATATGGACGCCAACTTCCCTGACCTGCATGCGTTGCAGAGCCAGAAAATCCGGGAGCAAGGCATGGCCTCCATTGGGGGATGTCCCCCAACGACTCTAAGGCTGTCAAATCGGTATGGTGAGTGGGTGAGGGGCTCTCATTAGGTCTGAACCCGAATTTGGCCTCTCCCACTTCTCACTTCACCTTGCAAGAGGAGAAATAGAGGAGAGGAAAAACCCTAGGTGAGCTGTGAGAAAAACCCATTTTAGAACCCTCAAAATCCGACCCCTGGACCTTGATCCGGTGTCCCCCTGCTGCAAGGAGGTTGCTGGACCAACGAGGAAGGCTTCCCCGACATCCCCTCGGCGTGGAGATCACCCAGGAACCCGGAGGAAGGCGATCTAGAGGGAGGTTCTGCAACTTCTTGGGACTGCCCAAGGAGGTCTTCACCAAGCCTTTAAATCCCTTAGAAGAAATTTTGAAAGGCAAGTGACCTATCCATGGTGTCCCCGTATGAGTCTAGGTGGTTTTTGTCATTTTTATGGAATTTTCCTCGAGTCCTAGACCCTCTATTTCACCCAAGATTTAAAGCTCGGGTCTGTGTTTCTGCACAGACCTGATTCGACGGCAAGGTCCCTGGACGCCCAGTTCCTACTTGGCGTCCATCAACCATGCCGCTGACCCTGAGTCAGCGGCCAGAGACCGCCGCCTAGTTCTTCTGGACAGAACAGTGGGCTGTTCTGTCCCACTTATGCAGTAATTTCGATATGTTTTATGCGATGAGGATATATGGTAAAGCTTATACTCTATGTATATGGTTAGTTGTGGTGTGTGAATGAATGTGGGATGTGATGGTGAATGTGGGATAATGATATCTTGTAAACTTGTGAGCATGACTTGTAGACAATTTTGCAAAATCCATGATTCATGATTTAGATTAGTGTGAATGCCTTAGTTTCGGATTGATCATGAAGAATAGTGGGTCAGCATATGTGTTTGCAAATTTTGGTAACTTATCCATGCTTGTGTAATTTGTGAATAAGCTCGGTTCGGTAAAATAAAAGCATGCAAGAATGGTTTGTAGGGTTTCATCTATAGATGTATGAATTAGGGTAATTTTGTATCCTCAATTCCTACATATGTTAGTAACTTATGTTTAAACAGCAAGTGGCTAAATTACAAGATGTGCTAGACCTCATGTTAACTTAAGTTGTTGATAGCATGCTAATTAGGTATTTTATTTTCTGTAAATTCTGTTTAGCTCAGAAAAATCTGAAAATTTGAGTGTATGATCTTGAACCCGAAAACAGCATGTGGTTGAAATTTCAGGTCGTTTGGATCAGTAAATAAAAAGTTATGTATTTTCATGTGAAATGTGATAATCTACGTATACTATCGAAATGTGATTAGTCATTGTCTAAAACCAACTTGATTGGCGAATTTACTGTGTTAAACTCCTGAAATCTGTAGTAGCATGTTTAGGAGAAAAACAAAGACACATTGTGCATGAGAAAACGAAGGAGATGTGAGTGTTATGTGTAAAACACATGTTAAAACTCGGTATGAGTAAAGTGTAAAAGTTGTGCCTATGTGACACTGCTACCCTAGAGGCATCGGAGCCGTATATAGAAAAGTCCCTATAGAAGGCTCCATGTGATATAAGTTTGTCCCAAAGGCATTGGGAAACCCCGGAGGTGGACAAGTACCACTGGATAGGGTGGAGAGGGCTTCTCCCGGTCTGCGCAGTTACCAACATTCACCGCTGTATTGCCTAGGTGGTGAGTATGTGTATGAGTTGTGTCATGTGTTGTGTTATGAGTTGTGTTGAGAGCTGTGCTAAGGAATGAGCACGAGCTATGAGATATTTGTTAGTGTCCTCTACTGGTGGTTAGGACTATGTGTCATGGCAAATTGTTTAAGTAATGAGAAAGGAATAAAGTGTGAATTATGTGAACATGGCATGTGGTAAGTGCCCAAGATGCACGTGGTAAGTGCAATCAACGTGATATGTGATATGTGAAAGTGGTAGAGAAAATGATGTGGAAATGAGTAAATTGTGTAAGTGTGAACATGCGTACATGTCAAATGTGTAAAAGCGAACAATGTGAATGAGTAAGTGTGCAATCATGTGAAACTGAAAATGCGAGAATATGTTATTGAAACCCATGTGAGACAAATCTGAAATCATGTGAAATTAGTGAATTTATGTTATTATCATCATGTTATTATGGGCAAAAATGTCTAGAATCCATGTTAGGGGTAACCAATGAGTTTGTGTACAAGATAGCATGATTGTTTGTTCACATGATATGTTTTAAGCAACGTTGTAGCTCTCATGTCCTGGTTCTTTAAAGACAAGTTTCATAAGTAAATTGAATAGAGAGCATGTGATAGGTAAATTTTATTCCTACAACATATGAAAGCATGATCCATGTATAAACTCGCCAAACTTTCATGATAGGTTGAAACTTGGAAATGACTAGTATGCCATGTTTTGAAAATTGTGAATGTGCATGTAAAACCCCTATGACTTATACGTGTATGTTATGGGTAGTGTTGCTTGCTGAGTCTTTGGACTCACTCTTGCTTCGGCGTACAGGTTGACAGGTATCGTGCACTAGAAGGAAGCGTGACGAGGATCATCATATAGAAGGCTATTTTGTGGAGCTGTCACCATTTGTACCTTTCTTTTGCACAAAAAGGATTATTGTATGAACAATATTTAGATATTGTAGTTCTCTTTATTTTGTATTAATGTGGACATTGTCTTTCCATTTCGCTATTTAGATTGTGGAATGTGTGTTGGTGATGGGTTAAGAGTTCAGTTATTTATTTTATTCCGATGTACTCTATTGCTATCCAGGTACATATCAACCTATTGACCAGTGTTGGGTACATGTCCCACTGTGACGACGCCCTTTTTACCGATGGGGATTGGTATAATCGTACCGGTATGAAGAGGGTCGTTACAGATGTACACTGAAAAATGGGAACCACTGCTAGCTACGGGGACCTTGCCTATCGCCCCATCTCCTCCGCTTGGTGCGCGCCCTGCCGCTACAGAGAAGTCTCACCTGGGAAAAGGAGGGATGAGCTTCACAACAGAAGCTCAGTAGGGACTACCAATCTTCTACTGGCTCTAAATAGGCAAAAGAATATAATTATAAATAAATGACAAAAGTTTATACCCTCTACCTACAAAGGAAGTGCGGAAGCGAAACTACAACTAGCACGGTACAAAAATTACACAGGGTCGGAAACTCCATACGACTACTCACCATGACCACCACACGGCTAGCAAACACAAACAGAGGGGACTCTGCCTGGACAGGGAACACTAGCTACAGGAAGCACTACAACTAATCAAGGTCAGGTGCGTCCACCGATGTCTTATCCTCGACCTGGTCCTTACCCTCACGTCTCGTCAGAGCGAGGTAGCACACAAGGTAACACAACAGTAACCGCCGTAGTCTGGCCGGACTACGGTCCCACGCCTGGCCTCTCTAAGTGGTTCCCGGGCCGCAAAGAGTGAGGCAGTGAGAAAAGGACTAGCTGGACTGCACCGGGAAGAACTCTGAAAACTGACCTCGGCATCCCAGTCCAACCACGAGACCTCTGCAAGCGACTCAACGCCACTGACCTAACCACTGTTTTCCCCTAAGCTACAGAGTCTGCCTGATGGCTACCAACTCGAGCACACTCATAGCCCAGAGTACTCCCTCGACAGGCTCTTGAGGATGGGGGTCCCAGGTAACGGTAACAAACTCTCACATGGGACAAGCCGTCAAGTGCCGAGCACCGGGCGAAAGACTAGTGTAGCCCATACTAGGGAACTAGCACAGGTGCCACAGGTACAGTAAAAGAAGCGAAACGGTGAAGATTAAACCTGTCTCACGGTTGAGGTCGCGACGCAGTGGGCCATCGTGACCTGGTCGCAACGCCCTACTCTGTCGCGATCCCATCGCGATGGCCCGAGCCGTCGCGACCGGGTAGAGACACACAAGAGCGTCGCGATCTCGTCGTGACTAGCAAGGCCGTCGCGACTAGATTGCGACCTCCACAGTCGTTGCATTCTCAGATAGAGGGGGGTTCCGGAGCAACCCCTCCGAGAACCACCCCAAAAATGGGGGGAAACAACCAAACAAGGGGGGAGGGGATCATGCTCAACATGCTAGAAAGCTAGTAAAGCATCCAAACCACCCTTAAAACCCCACAAACATGGATCTACACTAGAAGAGGAACCTCACTCAACCTCGAGCATGGACTTCTCACACTCCCAAGCCCCAAACCACATAGAAACCATGCTTTAGAGGGGAAGGGAGCATGCTTAGGGCGAGAGGATCAAGAGTCCCTATCTCCACGCGAAGAACGAACCGTTGGGGCCTTCTCGTAGGAAGGATGCCTCTCTCCTCGCTCCAAACGACACGAACACGTCCCCTGCACGAGTGGGATGACACCACCTCAGCACGAACGCCTCAAACACCAAGATCCGCCAAGAATCTGCAGGGAAACATGAGAGGGAAAGGAGAGGGGAGAAAGAGAGCTGAGAGGGCGAGAGGGGGACAGAGGGCGCGGCCTTGGGTTTTAACCCGGAGGCCCCAGAACATGACGGAACGACATGTCGCGATAAGACTCTCGTCGCGATGCTCATGGGCATCGCGACCTTATCATGACGGTCGCCTCTGTTGCGACCCCAAAAAGTGGGTCAAACCTCGAAGACCGGGAAAGAGATCACGACGGCCGACCACGTCGTGTTCACACGAGTGTACCTGACACCTGACAGAGTTGTTCTGACAGAAAGGACACCGGTCACGTCTGTCAGAAGGGCCGTCGCGACGCCATCGGACATCGCGACTAGAACGCGACAGCCACACCGTCGCAACGAGAACGCGACAGCCCTGGTCGTCATGACCTGAACCTTGTCGTGACCTCGTCGCGACCAGGGAGCATGCTGCGACCCTGAGGATAGGGCCAAAGGGCCCAAGGGGGCCGGGTCTTACATCAACGGTGTTCTACAAGGTCTTCCATAAAGTGCTTCATATGGTGCCATGCCGATGCTTGTGTGATAGCTGTTGTTGTAGACAAATTCGACCATACCTAA
>JACBKR010000221.1:0-42025 GCA_014218235.1 Colocasia esculenta
GAAACAGAATAGTAATCGATGTGAGCTTTTAATAGAAGTCGATATATACTTAGACAAATAATATGCAATGAACTTCAAATAATAGTGAGTGTAGATAACTTACTGAGTTTGTTTAGTTTGAGACCTGTTGACAAGGCTTAGAAAACATGTTAGTCCATAATTTCCAGAGTTTTGTTAATCACCAAAAATACATATAATAAATAACAAATTATATGGAGATGGACTGATCATCAGGCGTCCCGCCCCAAATAAGAGAGCTCTAAAAACGACTCGGCGCCGCTGTCCAAACCTCATTTTCCCCTCCACGCCAGAGTCCGCTAGCTAGGCCGCAAACTCGAGCATGCTAGTATCCCAGAGCACTCCCTCAACAGGCTCCCGAGGATGGGGGTCCTAGGCAATGGAGACAACCTCTGAACGGGACAAGCCCTCAAGTGCCAAGCACCGGGCGAACAGGTGGGGCAAGCTCAACAAGAAACATGCCGAACTGCTGGCTTGTAACCCACGACAAGCCCAGTAACCATAAGGCACGCAAGGACCCTCGAGAGGGCCGCCGACCAACCAAGGCACGCACGAGCAAGCCAGAACCTTGGAACACCACCAGAAAATACGAAAAACATCGCTCTACTAATAATCGATTGGCCATCGGACAATCGATTATTAGACAGACGCGAGCCACCTAGCACCGCCGCTAGGACACGGCCACGAAGGTGTCACCTTCAGTCACTGAACGCAGCCATGTAACCTACCTCGTTCCCCACCTGAAGGTCCTAAGGGCAAGCCAGCCCTGGGGCACATGTCGACACCCCAACTGGAACCACGGAAACACCAAGGCAACACAGGTATTCTCGTGTCCCCCCTAGCCATCGCAATACCATCGCGACGGGAAGAGCACCGCGACAGCAACCCTGTCGCGATAGAGAAACGCGTCGCGACAAGATCGCGTCGGACCGCCCGACTGCGATGCCATCGCGTCGGGCCGGCGCGCCGTGACACAATCGCGCCCTTTGGTGTCGCGACACGCATCGCGGTCGCGACACCAGAAGAAAGGCAGACCCGCGGGATGCTCCATCCCGGGGCCACCCACACACCAGAAACACTCCACACGAGGGAGGGGAGCAGGGAGAAGCAGGAGATAGTAAACACTATCTACAAACCCCGAGGGGCTCCCAATCCACCGGATCGAGATGGGTACAAGCAATCCCTACCTTAAAGAAGAAACGAACCCATAAGGGCCCTTCACGTCGGATTGGCCACCTCCTCCTCGCTCCACGCAAGCTCCACAATGCAAGGACATGAGCACAGCCCTTGTAAGACCCTCAAATTTAGTTCTCATTATGCGGATTTTGTCATATGATGTTTATACTTTTGTATATTGTTCATATGTATATGTGAATATGTATATATGTGTTTATTTGTGTACATACGATGTTTAAATGATGTTGTGTATATGTACATATGTATATACATGCCTATTTATGTAATATTGTTTTTATTTACGTTGTACATATTGTATTTAAACAATATGATGTATAGAGTATGTAATTTATAAGGTGAATGCATGTTTATTTGATTTCTGTGTTCTGGACGAAATGCAAATTAACGTCAATACCCCTTGACGTTAAAGGCAAGTCGACATCTAGATCGATGGCCGTTTATTCCTATTAACGGCAGCATTATGGACGTTTACTTCTTAGTTTTTGTTGCAGGTTCAGATCTGGAAACGGTCACGTTCTCTACGGTTCTGGATTAGCAAAACCCACCTCCAACAGTAGCATCCTATCCTTAACTCGTTACCCGAAGTCAAGCCTATAAAACACCTCGTCTTGGGCAAGATTAGGCATTTTCGACTTTGAGAAACCCTAGGGATTTCTGTGAGAAAACCCGAACTTTGTGCACTTTGATCTGGCGATTGGGAGTTCCTACAGGTGATCTACATCGACTAGGAGGTACTCTGGACATTGGTGAAGCTTCCCCGACTCCGGTGTGCTACCTACATCGACCCAAAGAACGGATCCGGGAGGATTTTGAGCACCCTCTTGGTTTGGCCGAGGAGGGCATCTTCGACAAAATGATTCCACTAGCGATTTTATTCCAAGTAAGTGATCTAGGGATTTCATTCCTACCCATGTCCTTTAGGTCTTAGGATTTTATTGGATTTTTCCTCGTGTCCTGGAACCCCCAATTCGTCAAGTTATGTGTGGTATGTCTGTGTTTATGCAGACAGGAACATGACGACAACCTTGCTGCCATCAAGATCCTGAGTTAGCGGCAAATCATCTTATGCCGTTGTCCCCGGTTGGCGGCAAGCTCTTTGCCGCCAAGTCTTCACATTTTACAGAATGGTTGTTTCGATCTATGTGGTGTGTTTGTCGGATTTCTGGGTATATGTGCATACTGTGAAAATTTTATTTGGTCAGGTACAGTCATTAGGTCATGTCATGAGGGTAGATCAAATTTCTGTGCATGGTATTATTTATTAAAATTTTTGTAAATGAATAATGGGCATGATCTGACCATGATAAATCCTGAATAATAGCTCCATGGTATATTAAGGTTTCATAATTTTTCCATGATCATATGTTGACTGTTTCCAGGTTTTGAAACTATTAGGTACGACTGTTTACTGTGGATCATATTAAAGGAATTTCTTAATAAATCTGCATGTAATCTGTTTTAAATGTTAAAATTTGTTTACTATTCTGAAAAATCTGAAAAATTGGATATGTGATATATAACCTGTGGACATCCTGTAATAATAATTTCATGTAATATTGACATCAGTAGGTGTTGTGATCAGTCTAGCAAGTGCAATTGACCATATTAATCATGTTAATTCTAATTGTGTGAAATTCACTGATTAGCAACATGATTAGGTTTAGGTTGTGAGTAAATTTTCACTGTGAAATAGAATTACATGATCTGTAAATGATGCATATGTGATTAGTTAAAAATGCATGTAAGTGAGTGAAATAGTGCATGTGAACAATGTGATAAAATGTGAATGTGTTAAAATTGTGTCTACATTGACACTGCTACCATAGATGGTTGTGGAGCTGTACTGTAGTAAAGTCCATACGGGAAGGCTCAATGTGTGTGATATCCTATGGGCATTAGGATGAAATCCTGGGTATGTGTATGTGTAAGTGTGTCCTTCGAATGGTGGTTTGGACTATGTGTCACGGCAACTAAGTGTAAAAGTGTGATTATGTGAATGTGAACATGTAGTTGTACAAATGTGGAATATGAGCATGTGATAACGTAATGTGAAAGCGTTAATATGTGAAAATGTGATACGATGTGTAAATGTGTTTTATTTATATTAAAACAGCAAGCTAAACATGTGATTAAGTGTAGTGACTACATGTGAAAATGCTTAGATACCATGCTAGGCTTGTTAATTACCTTGTACATAACTCCATGTTCTAATTTGGTAGAATTGTGCAATGATATGAATAAAGTTGAATTATAAAGCATGTTACATGTTATGTGTAGAAAGTATGTGTAGGATGATTATGTTATATTGTCAATTGTTGTAAGCATGTACCATGTGTTTCTCCTTATTGATAAAAGACAGCATGTGTAAGTGATATGTGTATGGATGTTGTTCTTGGATTGCTTGCTGGGTTTTTTAGAAGACTCATCTTTGCTTCGGCGTACAGGTGTGTGACAGGTGTCTCCATTCCTGAGGAAGACATAGTGAGGAGTGACTCTGAGCGCGAGGAGTAGCTACCTTTGTGGAGACTTCTACGTTGTTACTTTTCTTGCATTAGTATGTAATCAATGAAATTGTGTAATTCATATGGACAATGTAATTTAATTTGGAGTTGTAGTAATGTGGACATTGGCTATTCTTTTAATGCTATATAGACTGTGGATTATGTGATGATGATGGAATAAGAGTTGTTATTTTATTTCCGCTGTACTTTACTGTATTCATGTGCATATCAACATATCGTTTAGCGATTGGATAAATGTTCCACTGTGACGGCGTTCTTTGTACCGACGTGGATTGGTATAATCGTACCAGTATAAGGAGGGTCGTTACAGCCCTCCTCCTCGCCTGAAACACACAAAGGGAAGAGAGGGAGGCGGAGCACCGCCAGAGGAGAGAAAAGGGAAGGGAAGAGGAAGAAGAAAGAGAAAAAGGGTCGCTGGCCAAGGCCTTAAGCCTTTGGCACCAAGACGCGACGGGGGGACTCGTCGCGTTAAGGATCTTAACGCGACGGGTCAACGCACCGCGACAAAAACGCGTCCCCCAGGGGTGCCGCGACAGGCCATACTGACACGCCTGCCACCCTGACAGGCGTCAGACGACCGCAGCGACGGAACACTGTTGCAACCCGTTGACCGGGCACGACACGAAGACGCGACAGAGAAGCAAGGCGCGACAAGAACACAATGTACAAGCTCATCGCGATAAGGATGATTGTCGCGTCAGAAACTCACGACGCGACACTAATGCGTCGCCCAGCCCAGATGCATTAGCGGCCAGTCATCCAAGACACCGGACGGAAAGCCGAGAAGCCGTGCCTTACATTCTACCCCCCTTAAAACAATTTCGTCCTTGAAATTGGGGCAAGCTCAAAAGATCCCGAGGCACAAAACAAAGCACAGGGAGCAAACGTAAGACCAATGCGAATAAGTCACTAAGTCTCAACACGACTTCCTCGTGGCAACAATCACACAGCCAAACACGCGCGGAGCACATGAAGCGCGGGTGCAAAAAGCTACTAAGTCTCACCACGACCTCCTCGTGGCATCAACTGCACCGCCAAACATTCAGAGAGCAACCAACTGATAAACCAACGGCTCACCCAATGAGCTCCAAACACATGGAAGCACGCAACCGAAACCCAACGGCTCACAACACGCTCCAAACGCGGGTGGAGCACAAAACCAAAAACCAATGGCTCACTCCAGCCACACGTGGGGTGCCCCAACGGAACGACAACCCACAGGTGCCGAAACCCCAAAACCGACTTGAACAGCAGAAAACGCCAACGAGAACCGTATAGCTGTAGCCATCAACAGACCCTGTTGTTGGGACCAACCAATCAGCAACCCACTCTGTCACCAGCAAAACCCGACAGAGTACACAGTTGCCGACAGCAACACGAGAATCGTCGGTCAGCAACTCACTCTATCGCCAGCGAAACTTGACAGAGTACACAGTTGCTGACAACAACCAGGAAAAACATCTGAGAGTCAAGCACAACACTCAAGGGAACAGCCTCACGCTACTAGCAGTAGCTAGCAACGGTCACCAGACCACCGAGAAACCACGCAAGAGACAAGAACCAGAGCGAGAACACTCTCGCAGAGAATCCTCAATGCATGAAACAACGTCCACCGCCACCGCTAGGTCTTACCCAGAATTTCCTCGCGGTCCAACAGGGACAACAAACGCACGCAGAGAAACCTCAACACGTGAAAATGGCATCCACTGTCACCACTAGGTCTCACCCAGACCTTCCTCGTGGACCGACAAGGACACTAAACGCACACGGAGCCACAAAAACTAGGAGTTACACTCTCCACAACGTGGCATACAACGACGGAAAACGGTAGACATCTGAGGTTAAGCAAAAATTGAGCACCTCACAACGTCGACAAACCACGTTGTCGAGTACTAGCGAGCCAATAAGCCTCACTGTCACCAGACGAACCGACAGGAGACTCCGCCATCGGCTTCCAGACTCACCAACACCACGCACAACCGGAGAACCAACGAAGAGTTGACAGCACACCACCACGCGCACACGAAGCTCAGCGCGGGTACCAACATGCCAACCACTAAAAGACGCACAACCACACAGGAACCAAAACAACCGCAGAGGTCGAGAATAACATGTCGACCTCAGAGGGACCCAGACCGAAGCAGGGTACCACAACCAAACACACTCGCTCCCCAAGCGAGAGGGAAAACCTGAAAACAGGCCATAACCAAAGCCTGGTGTACCGATAGGGCTACCTAGACAAGGCAAAGCAGCCACCCCATGGTGGTAATGGTACAACCCAAGGCATAGGCAAGCAAAAAGTGTCCCAAAGCGGAAAGCTCAACGCCTCCAACACCGAGCGAAGTAGTGAAACGACACACAAATCTCACAAATAGGCACACGACACAACACATGGTGCTATCACAAGCACCAGAAGCCACCCAAGGTACAACACAATGCACCAAGGCTCCAGACGGCACAAAACCGAAACACTCGGGCACGAGCACACGGTGCTACCACAAGCACTAAAACTAAGCAAAGTGCAACACAAGTGCACCAGCAGCCGAAACAACACCACGGGTTAATAGGAAGGACTCTTCACCAGAGAGCTGCCAAAAGCCACACGCAAAGGACCACAAGCCTAAAAGGGCACAACAAGCCACACCGGCATCAGCCCTTAAGGCACAAAAACACGAAGCATCGAAAAAAATGCTCAAGGTGCAGCACACACAACAGCACCAATGGCCAAGATGACACAGAGCTCACCGAAGGGAACTCTCCACCAGAGACCTACAAGAGAAACGCACGGAAAGTCAACAACTTTAAGAGCACAACAACCACATCGGCTCCAAAGACCACACAAAACACAGAGCACTGACTCTGCCACACGGGGAGCAAAAGAGACTCCATGGCGTGCAAGAGCAAGAAGCACCACCTCTATCGCGACCGATAGAGAGGCCAAACACCAAAACAATGACACAAAAAGCCTCCAATGCACAAGCCGATGCACAATCGAGCACACACCGGAACAACGCTTGCACAAGCAAGCCAAGCAAGAAAATCAGTGCACAGCAGAGCAACGCTTATGCATGCAACCCAATAAGAAAATGGTACTACCTCACACTGAACCACAAGAACCCAATGCCCAAATTGTTCAGGCAGGCAACAAGAAACAATCACAACGACAAATGGCATGAACAGGTCCACTGACCCAGAGTGCCACAAGGAAACGTCGGCACGAGGGGAGCAACTAGCTCAACCCAAAAACAACTCTAGGGAAGATGACTCAACCAAAAGGTCGCAACGATGTGCACCTTGGAAAACAAACACCACAGTGGGCATCGCCACCCCGAGCAACCCATGAAAAACAGAGGAAGGAGACACGCAATTCAACGAGTCTCTTCCACGCGCAAGAGGGAAATCCACAACGCAATACTGACACTTCCACAAGAAGCACAACCAGCCAAACACCCACTACACTCACTAGACTACCATCTGGGAGAGCACGTCGAGCACAGGAAAACGAAACAAACCATCTGAGCCACAGGGACACACAAAGTCCCACCGGTGCAATCGAGAAACTTGAAAACGAACAACGAGACAAGATGGCCAACGCAGCAGCTAGATGCACAACCAAGGGCACCACACCTTGACCGAAAATGCTCAGGCAGAATGTAACACAGATAGTCCAACCAGCAACAACGACAGCTCATCTCTACATAAAGAGAGAGCAGCGATGACCAAAACAAACATAGAGCAGCTTTAGGGAGAACCTCCACCAAAAGCGCCAAGAGACGTTCGAGGAGAACCTCACCAGAACGCAACCCAACCAAACGACACACTTCGAACCACAGGGGCAACACAACGGTGGCCCGAAACGAACACAGAGCACTCCTGGAAAGAACCTCCGCCAGAAACGAGAAAGGGCGATCTTGGAAAAAACCTTCACCAGAACGCACAACTCAAATGACCAAACAACACAAACCTTCATAGAGAACACGCAGCAAGCAGAACTGCAGAAGCAACGTAAGCCGGTCTTGGGAGAACCTCCACCAGAACCACCAGGCATAGTTCTGGGAAAACCCACCAGAACGTACCAGCCAAAACAACAACATACCTCAGACCTGAGAGCAGCACAGCATAGCAAAAATGAGCACGGAATAGTCCTGGGGAAAACCCTCACCAGGACAACAGCAACCGGGTCTGGAAACCTCACTAGAACACAGCGCAACCAAGAGATGCACTTCAACCCAAGGGGCAACACAACAACAACTAGAAACGAGCACAACACAGCTCTGGGGAACCAACCAACACAAGCCCGACAAATAACCACAGACAAGTGTCGCAGCGCTCAACCAGCGATGCAACACGGCACCTAGAACATCTGCTTAGCCCGAGCAACAACGCCGACCGAGCAGAGCACAGCGCACAACAGCGCACAGACAGGATACCACATACACAACTAACACAGCACACACCCCAACAACAGGGGGACAGCCAACAAGGCAAGGACAACTTCGACCGGTTCCACAGACAACAACCCTACACCGGTGAAGGCCACACCACACGCAGGCTCTCTCAGCCTTTACGAGACACACACACCCAAATGCGCTGAAGACAACCAAGAGCACCGCACCTGGACTTGCCTACAATCGTCCTCCACATGGGGAAGACCACTGCCAGCGAGTTCACCGCCAATCGCGCCACCACGGCATGAACACACCGAGCGACCGCACTCGTCACGCACGGTACATAGCAACAGCTGTAACCCTCATGCAGCACGCATACAAACCTTGCAGGGAAGTTGTACACCTGCAAAACAATTGAAAGCAAGCCTAACACTAGCCAGACAGTGTCAGCAGTGTACTAGTACCTTTCCTTGGGACGGCTATAGTTATTAACTCATTACAAATCTCAGTAGACCTATGCTCTGATAAACGTAACGACCCGACCTCCCGGACCCCCCGCCAAGGACCCCGAAGTTCATGTCGCCCCCACGGATACGAAGACGCGGAAGGGTTAGAAGAAATAGTCTAGTGAGATATGTACTAAATATAAATAACTATAACAATATAACAACTGTACAAATGTCCCAATTTAAAGCACAGGTACAAGAAGAAAGGTGCAGTCCTTAAGGGGCATACCCCAAGAACTTGCAAAGCACAACTCTCACATCAGGTACAAGAGCTCACAACACTCGCTCTCACTGCTGCTAACAACACACGGCGCCACAGCCGCCTCCACAAACCGCCCGACACCGAGCTCCCACGACGACGAGCCCCTAGCTGAAGGAAGTAGGGGGGTGAGCCTCGCGAACAAGGCCCAGTAGGGATTACCAGTCCCTCACTGGCTAGAGCAGCAGGAACTCCAAAAATAGGAAACTACACTAGAAAGTTGTAAAGCGAGAAACACCTACAGCAGGGTACTACAAAGCAGCGGAACAGAACAATGCAACACCATGACCACCAACCTAGGTCGTGACACACAGACGACTCCCGCAGAAACCAACCGAGTCGGGCACCAAGCGGAAGAAATCCTCGGCACACCCGCCGAGACCACGCAACAACCAAGTGAGAACGACGTCTCACCACAAGCATGGCCACCTCAGACCTCCACAAGGTCGAGGGCCCACAAGCAGAACCACCGGAACCCTGGACACAACACAAGGTCGGGAAAACACACACACTGGTGCCACCAAGGACTAGCACCAAGGAATGGGACTACAAAACTAAGAGAACACGAGCGGAAACCACCAGAAGCACGGGCCAACAAGGCCAAACCAACAATGCCCACGGAAGCTAGACATGGCTAGGCTACAACCATCGTGCAAGCTAGGGCAACGAGTCATACTTGGAAATGTCGTGAGAAAACTCCGTCACAACAATAGCAACTAAGCCACCACCAGGAAGCCAAGAGGAGGACACGCCGGCCACTCCCTATGCTCGCCAGCCTGGCTCCTGCCTCTAACCTCCGTGGAAGAGAGAGACAGAGCCGCCACATAACACCACAAGAACGCACGCACCACCGCAGCCTGGCCAAGTTCCGGCCCCACGCCTAGCACCACTACGTGGCTCTAGAACCAACACAGAGAGAGGCAGTAAGACAAAGGACTGTCTGAGCCGGGCCGGAAAGAAAACACCTCAATGACCTCGGCGTCCCACCCCAGACAAAAGAGCTCTACAAACAACTCGGCGCCGCTGTCCAAACCTCATTTTCCCCTCCGCTCCAGAGTCCGCCAACTAGGCCGCCAACTCGAGCACGCTCGTAGCCCAGAGCACTCCCTCAACAGGCTCCTAAGGATGGGGGGTCCCAGACAACGGACACAACCTCTGAACGGGACAGGCCTCAAGTGCCAAGCACCGGGCGAACAGGCGGTGCAAGCACAACAAGAACCATGCCGAACTACTGGCTTGTAACCCACGACAAGCCCAGCAAGCATAAGGCATGCACGGACCCTCGAGAGGGCCGCCAGACAACCAAGGCATGCACGATCAAGCCAGAACCTCAAAACATCACCAGACAATATGGAAAACATCTATCTGTTAATAATCGATTGGCCGTCAGACAATCGACTATTAGACAGACGTGAGCCTCCTAGCATCACCGCTAGGACATGACCACGAAGGTGTCACCTTCAGTCCCTGAATGCAGCCAGATAACCTGCCGTGTTCCCCACCTAAAGGCCCTAAGGGCAAGACAACCCTGGGACATACGCGGACACCCCAACCGGAACCATGGAACACCCAAGGCAACATAGGTACTATCGCGTCCCCCCTAGCCATTGTGATACCAACGCGACGGGGAAGGGCACCGCGACAGCAACCCTATCGCGACAGGGAAACGCGCCGCGACAAGATCGCGTCGGACCGCCCAACCGTGATGCCATCGCGTCGGGCTGGCGCACCGCGACACGATCGCGCCCTCTAGTGTCGCGACGCGCACCGCCGTCGCGACACCAGAAGAAGGGCAGACCCACGGGATGCTCCATCTCGGGGCCACCCACACACAAAAATAGTCCACACGAGGTAGGGGAGGATGGAGAAGCAGGAACACTATCTACAAACCCCGAGGGGCTCCTGATCCACCCGGATAGAGAAGGGTACAAGCAATCCCTACCTTAAACGAAGAAATGAACCCATAGGGCCCTTCATGTCGGATTGGCCACCTCCTCCTCGCTCCACGCAAGCTCCACAACGCCAAGGACACGAGCACGACCCTCCTCCTCGTCTAAAACACACACAATGGGAAGAGAGGGAGGTAGAGCACCACCAGAGGAGAGGAAAGGGAAGATGAAGAAGAAAGAGAAGAAGGGTCGCCGGCCAAGGCCTTAAGCCTTCGGCACCCAAGACGAGATGGGGTGACGTGTCGCGTTAAGGATCTTAACGCGACGAGTCAACGCACCGCGACAAGAACGCGTCCCCCAGGGAGCCACGACAACGTGACAGGTCGTACTGACATGCCTGCCACCCTGACAGGTGTCAGTCGAAGAAGCGACGGAACACTGTGCGACCCGTTGACCGGGCGCGACACGAAGACGCGACGGAGAAGCAAGGCGTGACAAGAACACGACGCACAAGCTCGTCGCGACAAGGATGACTGTCGCGTCAGACACCTACGATGCGACACTAACGCGTCGCCTAGCCCGAACACGTTAGTGGCCAGTCATCCAGACACCGAAGGGAAAGCCGAGAAGCCAGGTCTTACAATGCAACCCATTTCCTGCACTTCATCATTTTTTGCACAAGATAGTTTGCTCCATTTTAGTTCCAAGAAGTGGGAGCATGGGTGGTGTGAAGATGATCACATACTCTTAATTCAAGCCCTTCTTGATGGGGATCCAGTGGATCTTCGAATATCACCTTGAATTATATTCGGGATGTTATAGGTGTGCCCAAGACGTCTCTTCTTTATGGAATGCTTATCACTCGGCTTCTTTTCGAGTTCAAGGTCAGTTTCTCTAGTGAAGAAGGCAAAAGTTTGACTAGTTTTGATGTCATTGATGGGAGCACAATTGTCTTGCATGAAGATGTCTATACATAATGGCTCTTTTATTCGAATTGGCTCACGAACTCCTCAAAAAGGGTAGGGGCCTTAGGATGATGAAAGAGGTGATGATTTTGTTATGTCCACTCCGGGCTCTTCCAGACCTCGTGCCCTTATTACTCAAATTTCTTAATTATTCACTGAGTTTGTCTCTGCTATGAATGCCCATTTTGATTCCTTGGGTACACAGTTTGACTTGTTGGAAACCAAAGTAGATAAGCTCCACAAGGATGTTCATTTCTCAAGATGCAGCAAGATCATAATGAAAATTTTGTGAGGTCTATTACCAAGAGTTAGGATGTGATGCTCGATAACAATCAAGATCTTAAGAAGAATGAAGGATCTTTCCAGAGCCGGAAAATACATGTGGGATCACTACAAGAAAAAGTGAAAATAGTGACCGACAATTTCGGTCCTATTCGGCCCCTAAATGAATTAGCGACCGAATAGGGACCGAATATGTGGTCAATAATTTTTTTTCACAACATTGTGACCGAAATACTTTAGTCGCTATTCGGTCACTATATAGTGACCGAAATAGTGACCGAATGACTATATCGGTCACAATTCGGTCTCAGATCTAAGACTGAATTTGTGACCAAAATATTCAATCACAAAATTTCACTCCCAAGCCTACCAGGAGATAGTATTAGTGACCAAATTTTCTTCAGTCACTATTCGGTCTCAGATCTGAGACCAAATAGTGACTGAATAATTCGATCTCAATTCGGTCTCTATTTCACAATTCTTGTAGCGGATACATTCTCTAGGGGTCATCCTTGACTTCTCCTTTTCCATCTCTCTTCAGCTTTGGACATCTCTCATGATTCTACTCTCCTTTGTCCTCTTTGAGCCAGGCTACACTCCCTCCTCTCTTTTGACATGACAAAAAAGGGGAAGGAACTTCTATGTGAAGTGATATTACGATATGCTTTGTTGATGTCACGTCCCAAAGCATGGCAGCGGAAGAATTCATTTGAGCGTTGAGACATGAACAGTCGGCAAATAAGCCTCTAGCGAGCAATCATACATAACATAACTAATTGTTCTCATAATAAAACTCAAACTCTTTATTTCATTTCAAAAGAGAACTAGTACATATTTCAACTCAATTCGAGCTACAAGACTAAGACTCAAATAAAAAGGGAAAAAGTACATAATTTCCTCACTCCTACTACAAATCTCTAGTACTCTCATTCTCAGACTATAACACTAAGATACTAAGATATCAAGACTTTCATGAGGACGCTCTTCACTCATGTTCATCCCCGGTGTAATCTTGGTTTTCTACGTCACCAATGTCCTGTTCACCTAAAGTTAGAAAGTAGGTAATGAGCGCACTCACCCAGTAGGATATACATCTTCCAGCAATGATATAAGTATTTAACAGTTTAAAAGCTAGAGGGTGTGAACATGATATGCAATTTAAACGGCGGTAGTAACATGTGTGCAATGTATCGTGCAAGATTGTGAGATCAAGAGATGTAAAGATCAATCTAGCAAGAAAGTTGTATTCAATATCTCAAGATAGAGTGAATAATGATCTAGCAAGATGGTAACGAGCAAGAACAAGATAGCATGTAACAAGATTGGCCATTTCACTAGCAAGCAAGCAAGCACGCACGAGCAAGAACTTTTAACATGTAACAGTAATCAAGCACGAAGACACTAATGTGCACCAAGGAAAGATCCACCTTGAAATGCACAATAGGACACGTGTATGTGGTTATTGTATCTAGCATTCAACACGCAAGTACTCCCAGCGCAGATGCAACGCCAATAATCATTATACCCCATGGTTAACAGTATATTTATGACTCTCCGTCATTGGGGCTAGACTGGAGCCCTTGGACACTCGCCGTGCCCGATCTGCATCTCACTTAATTTCAAATGTAGATATCCACAGTCATTCATGGTCAGTAACAAGAGTTCAATAATGTCATGATATTCGAGGTGATAGTTCAAGAGTTTAATCCGGCAGCATAATGGCGTATTTTCTATTTAGTCCAAACACTTAATAATATTTTGGTCTTATGTTCAATAGAGGTGTACTCCAGAGTTAAGATGAGAAGAGAAACTCTCGTCAAGATATCAACAGAAGAGAGGTACGTGCACACTAGCTTCTGGGTACTTCATTAGTACAACTTGCTCGTCGACCATGTGGGAATCCATGGACAGAGGAGACTTACGGAGGCCTTGGTCAAGGGGTCACTAGTCCGACAGAAGGAATATCCGACAGAGAGTTCACCACAAGCCAAGAAGGGGCTTTCCTATCATGCTAGAGTGTATGCGCATGCCGCGCGTGAGAATAGCTCCAGTGCGTGTGTGAATCCGATTATGGAAACTCTAGTTATAAAAACTCTGTTTATGGAAACCTCATGCTTGGCAAGTATCATGAGTGCTAAATTAAGAAACACTAATCATGCATGACCAATTTTAGCAAGTACATTGTATGTTTAGCAAGTTCAGTAACAAAGCAAGATGTGAATAATCGGCAGGTAGAGAACATGGTCAGTAACTTAAGATCAATTAAACATCATGTGAACATGTCTTACACTTAGGTGGGTGATAAATGCATGTAAACAGTAAATATCTTAGCACGGGAGAAGACGAGGCATGGAAACGATGTCAAACGGGCTAAATAGGGATGATCTGCCCAGGGGTGCTTTATAAGGGATTTTTCCTAGTGTGATTCAAACTAGGTTTGACACCTTTGGGTTTTAAAAATCAAAACAAATGCTAGGGTGATCCAAATAGGGTGAAGCTAACTTTGTTACTTAGAATACTTCCAATACTTTGTACAGTAGCAAATATCGAGAAACAAAGGTTGTTTGATTGGGTAATAAAATGTATTGTGGTTGACTACGGGAATCTGACATAGTGCTCTTCGGGCTAATACTCTCAGTAAGGTCAACAAAAATTTAAGAAACTAGTGCTAAATGAAAGTAGACTCATAGGGTAAAAGTTCTATGTTGAACACTTAGTCCAAATTGACTCCATAGAAAGGTATGGAACTCATAAGATAGGTCAAGGTTAAATCGCTACAGTACAGCATCAAGATCATGCAAGAATCTATACAATGGATGCAAGCATGGACAAGTTTAATTAGAGTTTGGCATGGAGATCACCTACCTTTGGATTTGAATAAGATTCGCTCTCCAGAAAGCCCTAGTTCTGACCGCATGGAGGAAATTACTTAATACTCCCGATTCACTGGATGAAACTTGGGCAAACTAGTGCCATTAGAAACTAGACTCAACCCTCTTTCCAGGGGTATAATCCTTGCACGGGTGGTCGAGGTTTGACTCACCTTTGGTCGAATCTAAGATGGCTTTCTGCACAGATCGATGCAGACGCAGCTGGGAAGAAGAGCTCTATTTTGGGGCATTTCTCCACCTCTGGTGCTCAAGAGCTGCTACCCACGACCCCAACAATAGGTAAACTCATCCCCAAGGGTTTCTTGAAAATGTAATATGCATCTAGGGTTTTTAGGAGTCCCATTGGGTGTAGGAAGGAAGGGTTGCGGTTTGGTTACTACCTTCCCATTTTTGATGATTTCTCACCCCATTAGAGTGTGTGAGGTTTAGGCAACCCCATACCATGGCTAGGCACGAATTGGGTTGCCATGAAAGGCTAATTGCATTAGGATTTGCCCTAATTACCTCTTTCTATTTTCTGCTCAATTGGGTTACGAATTTCCATGGTATTTTCTTACTTGATTTTATTTAGGGCTAAAAATTGTCCATTAGTCCAAATCTGATAATGGGCTATCAATCCATGTTGTTTAAAGTCTACCCATCCTTTTTAATTTAGTTTATGATCACATTTTATACACATGATAATAGATTTCTAACTTATTTCCTAATTACGATAATTAGTCACATTAACTCTAAACCTAGCCCAAATAATTTTTTTGACCCAATTTCTTGAGGGTCATTAGAGGATATATTTGAAGTCCATCTATAATTTTTATTTAATTTTATGACTCATTTAGGTACCTGTGATAATGATTTTTGACTTATTTATGAATTACGATAATAAGTCGCAAAACGCTTTAAACATGGCTAATCAGGTTTTGCTTCACCTGAATCTCTTCATGATCTTTTAAAAGTATTATTTAGAGTTGAACTATGATTTTATGGAATTTTCCCATGTGATTTCGTCTCCGTTACGTGGTACGTATGTTTTTACTAATTTGGAATATTACATTATTATTTTCAATTATTTCTGATTTTTCAATTAATGAAAATGTTTGGGGTGCTACAGTTGATAACTTTTTGTTACATAGGATAGTTTTTGTTACAAGGGGTGCTTATATTCAGGGGGAGAAACAAAAACACATTTTGTGAGTTGATTATAACTTCATGTGAATGGATGTATATGGTACCATTTGATCAAAAACTTTGTGATTGCATGTTGTGATTGAATAAATATATGTTTTCGTGTATGTTGCATTGATGTACTTAAGGGTGTTAGTGAAAATGGATGATTGGTTAAAAAAAAATGTTATCCTTCAATGTAGGTGTTTATCATCATCAAAAGGAGGAGATTGTTGGATCTCTTAGAGTTTTGATGATCAGAAAACACTCATTATGTTGATAACAAGTTCTTGAGGTGTATGCAGCAAGCAGAACATTTTTCCAAGAGTATTGGACCTCCAAAAAGAAATTCATTCGTTCTTGACTAAAGGAGTCGACCTCAAGTCATTAAAGAAGTCGCCTCAGCTTAGGTCAGGTATTCAGAGTCAACCCCACATTTTTAAGGAGTCGACGTCCTATGAAAGAAGATGGATTGGCTGAAGTGGAGTCGACCCCGACTTATGAAGGAGTCGACCCCATTTCTGTTTTGTTGTTCAAAGTCGACCACAGAATTCTAAAGGAATCAACCTCCATACAATTTCTGCAATTTCTCTAAGCAGATTCGACCTCAACTTATGAAGGAGTCGACCTTGAGTTTAAGTGAAGTCGACCCCAGTAAAAGGTGTGCATTTATTTCTTACAAATGCTTGATTATTGTTTTTGCTTATGACAAAATCTTTTAGTAATCTCCTAAACAAATATGTAATTATACCACACTTTATTTTGTATGAAAATTAATGTGTTAAAGTAAAGGCATACATGTATTATAATATATAACCTTTACAGTCAATTGGTGTCGACACACTAAGACTAAGTGTCGACACACTGTCAACTTTTATTAAGAAAATTTTCTAAGTACACAATGTATACATACGTATATATCATACTGACTCTGACTCTCAAAAAGTCGAAGTGTTGTACGGATTGCTAAACAAACTAATACCACTACGACTCCTAAAAAGTCGAAGTGTGCTACCGATTGTTGAACAACTAGTCACACTCCGACTCTGGGAAAATTGAAAGTAATATATCGATTTATGAACAAACAAATACAACTCCGACTCTCAAGAAGTCAAAGTGAGATACAAATCAAAGTCTCACTGCGACTCTAAAGAAGTCAAAGTTAGGTACTGATTGACATATAAGGCCATCAATCTATGTCTCACTACGACTTCTTTACAATCAAAGTCTATAGTCGATGTTCATATCGATTGTATTTTCATATTGTTGTCTTTTCATATCAATTGTCCATATCGATTGTTTGTATCGATTGTCTTTTCATATCAATTGTCCATATCGATTGTCTATATCAATTGTCTTTTCATATCGATTGTCTGTATCGATTATTTTTATCGATTGCTATTATTTCATATCAATTGTCTTACTCTTAAACATCGATTACTGTTATGAACATTGATTGTTTACATGATTCTTTGCTAACCTACTCCAACTCTTGGAAAGACGAAGTATAATACCTACTCCGACTGTTCTACAGTCGAAGTCTTCATAAACATGGATACTACTGTCCTTACTCCAACTCTTCTAAAGTCGAAGAATAATTTCAAATGTTGAACAACTAGAGTAGTACTATGACTTCTTGAAAGTTGAAGTATATATCAACTTTTGTGATCAACTATACTTAGAAGTTTTAAGTACTTGTTATATTTGAAAATTTTGTTAATGTACTATTAGTGCGAAATGTTCTAATTGTTATGGAATTATTCAATGAACTACAGATGAACACATAATCTACACTGTGATAGTCTCTTTGTTGATTGTACAATAATTATCCCATGTGCATTGTACTTCTCTATTCTTCATGTTCAATATATTTCTTGTCATTCTAAATATCAATTTCATAGTTTTCTTTTTCAGAATGCTACATGTCCTCCAAAGACATGTGTTAGCATGCTTCAGAATATCCAATTTTCAAATTGAAGGAAAAGTTCCTTTGTAGCTGTACTATGCATCAAGCAGGTGTCCATTCCTTTTAAATACTCACCTAACTTTGTATTGTCCAAAGGACAAACTGTTTACTTGGAACTGATAGATATCTATTAGAAACTACCTGTCCCTTACCTTCTTATATGATTTTATATTTCTCACAAGACTAACCCCGATAAAAAGAATAGACATAGTATGGTGTTTGAAAAAATTCAGAACAAGTTATATGAGGAAGAGCCATACAGCTATCTATATAGCCTGGAAGCCGTTAAGACACAAAAGATATAAGACAAGCTCTCTGATGATGGATATCTCTATAGTCTCAAGTCTTAAGATCCAATGTTCAAAATTCAAACGACTACTTTCAAATAGGAAGTTGAAGTTTCTGAAGATTATATATG
Organism: Colocasia esculenta; assembly: GCA_014218235.1. Taxonomy (NCBI): domain Eukaryota; kingdom Viridiplantae; phylum Streptophyta; class Magnoliopsida; order Alismatales; family Araceae; genus Colocasia; species Colocasia esculenta. The sequence continues at coordinate 18,463 of JACBKR010000221.1, forward strand.
AAGCTGAAGTTTGAAAGATGAATACAGAGAGAACAAGTAGAACAACACATGTAGAGACATCAGCGTTAGAGATAGAATACAAGAGAGAATTCTCTACAGTGAAAGAGAAGAAGCTCACAAGATCTTAAGAGAGCCAACCATTCAAGATTCGACCTCTTGCTCTCTTGCTTTCAAAAGTTCTGGGTGGCGTGTATGATCTTGATCTTCTCAGTCCACCCTCTTAGAGTCAGAAAAAGTTAGAGCTTTCAATCCTATTGTAATCTCTTTCTGATCTTCTGTGTTTGCTCGTTCTTCTAAGTAGACACACTGTGTTCATCTCTGTGTGTAACCAGCAGGGGGTTTGTTCCCTGTACTACTCCTCTGTGAAGGGAAGACCTACATTGGTAGGTGGTTTTAATACCCCTCCGTGAAGCGAAGACTTGCTTGGGAGCAAGTGGGTTGTAATACCTCTCAGGTTGAGAGAAATCCAAGTGTTCTTGGCAGTTAGTGAAAATCCCAAGGGGTTCTTGGGGACTGGATGTAGGACATATGATTGATAGGAGGTCCGAACCAGGATAAATCCTTTGTTCACTTGTGTGATTGTTTCCGCAAAGTTTACACTTGTTTCACACACACTACACTAAGTAGTAACAATACTATTAACTATTATCTTACTTTCAGATAATTTTTAAAGTGCAAGAAGTCCTATTCACCTCCCTTTAGGACATCTAAAGCTCCATCTCGATCAACAAGTGGTATCAGAGCGAGGTGTTCTCAGAAGAATCAAAAGATTTGAGAAGAGATGACAGGTGAAGCTCACAACTATGAAGGACAGTCTGTTACAAGACCACCATTCTTTGATGGAGAAGATTACCAGTACTGGAAGATGAGAATGGAATGCTTCATTCGAGGCACAGACTTTGATCTGTGGCAGGTAATAGAGCAAGGTGACTATGCCATACTTTCTGATGACACTTCTACTTTATCTATGTCTAATAAAAGAAATATGTCTCTAAACTATAACGCTAAAAAATTTGTGTTGTGCATTATCTAAAAGAGAATTGAATAGATTATCCACATGTAGAACTGCAAAATAAATGTGGGATAAACTACAAGTAACCTATGAAACAACTGATAAAGTAAAGCAAACTAGAATATAATTCTTGTCTCTCAATATGAATAGTTTAAAATGTTGCTAAATGAAAACATTACTCAAATGTACAATAGATTTACCAATATAACATTTGGTCTAAGTTCACTAGGTAAAAATCTTACAAAAAAAATAAACAGTCAGAAAATCCTTAGATCACTAACTCATTCTTGGACTCCAAAAGTCACTGCTATTGAAGAAGCACATGATCTTATAGAACTTTCTATTGATAAATTGATTGGCTCTCTCATGGCTCATGAAATTAACATGGAAAGATTTCTGAAAGCTCTTCAAAAAAGAAAATGCCAAATACTTTGAAAGTTGCAGATTCTTCCTCTTCATCTTCTGAAGACTCTAAAGAAAATCTGAAGATAGCAATGATGAAGCAATGCTATCTAGAAGAATTCAGAGAATCCTTGCTAAGAAGAAGAAGTATGGATCCAAGAGATACTTCAAGAAGGATAAGAAGGGCAAGGAACCAATATGCTATGAATGTAAGCAGCTAGGACACTTCAAAATTGAATGTTCAAAACTCAAAAGAAAAGATTCAGGCTGACAAGTATGATAAAAAGAAAGGTAAAGAAAGAAAGTTTAGAAAATATAAGAAGAAGGCAATGACAGCAGCCTGGGATAATGAGGAAGCAACAAGTTTAGACTCATCAAGTCATAATCAGAAGAAAAAGAACAAGTAAATCTAGCTCTCATGGCAGGATTAGATCAGGTAAATTCTGAAACTTTTTTTACTTCATGTTCATAACTGAATCCAATAGTCTAGAAGATGTATTTAAAGAATTGTTTGATAAATACAAAAGTGTAGTCAAACAAATGAAAATAGTTAAGCTAAATTTAATAAATCAAGAAAAATCCAACTCCTTTTAAAAGCTGAAGTAGAAAGATTAGGACAACACTTAACTGAAACTAAAAGAACAAATGAACTATTATGTGATGATTTAAAGACTAAAAATGGTAAAATCATGGAACTTGAATCAAATCTAAATGAATTAAAGATGAAGAAAAATTAAGAGAGAAAATAATTATTTAAGAGCTGCCATAGAAAAAATCACAAACTGCAAAACAACCCTAGTGTAAAACTGAAAGATGCAAGAACAGGTAAAAAGAAATATGAAGTAGGATGCACACCTCCAAAAAATGTAGAAGAAATTATTTATTCTGAACAGTATCCAACACCCAAGTTTGTAAAAGAAAAAGTAATGAAAAATAAAAACGTTATCATTATATTACAAACAGAAACTCAAAACTAACAACACCATAAAATTTAAACATGCATATGATTTGTGTTGTAGTCATTGTAATCAATAGGACACACTGTTAGCACATGCACCATAGACATTTACAGTGGATTCCGGAAAACTAACCATCAAGAACCCAAGAAAGTTTGGGTACCAAAAGTCTCAACTTAGTTTTGCTGCAGGAGGCCTGAGAGTATCTAATTGGTATTGGGATAGTGGGTGCTCAAGGCATATGATAGGAGACAGAAAACTATTTACAAGTTTTAGAAATGAAAATGTTTCAAGTCACATATGGTGATAATGGAAAATGAAAAGTGATAGGAAGTGGACAATAGGAACAAAAGAAAATGATCTAATAGAGGATGTTATGTGTGTTGAGGGGATTAAAGCATAATCTCATTAGTGCAAGTCAATTGTGTGACAAAGATCACTTGGTAAAATTTCATAATGACAAGTGTGTTATTTAAAAGGATGGAAAAACAATTTTGAAGCTCAAAGAGTAAAGAATTTGTACACCTTACAACTGGAAGAACTGAAAGAAGTCAATTTGTGTCTTGCAACTACAAAGAATGAAGAGACTGATCTATGGCATAGAAGACTAGGACATGCTAGCACTTCAGTGATCAATAAATTAGTCAAGCATGATCTAGTTGAAGGTCTTCCAAAGCTGAAATTGAAGAAATCTGGAATCTGTACAGCTTGTGCAAAAGGAAAGCAAATCAAGACATCATTTTAGTCCTAGACATTGGTGACAACCTCCAAACCATTGGAACTCATTCACATGGATTTATTTGGACCCATAAGAACAGTACGTCTTGGAGAAAAGGTATATGGCTATATAATTGTGGATGATTATTCAAGAGACACTTGGGTATCATTTTTAGAAGTCAAATCAGAAACTTTCTCAGCTTTTTTGAAATTTAATAGACTACTACAGAAGAACTAGAAATATCAAATAATCCGTATCAGATCTGATCATGGTGGAGAATCAAGAATGAAGAGAGTTTGTCAGATTCATAAAGAAAAGGCATAGAACATAATTTCTCTACACCTAGAACACCTCAACACAAATGGAGTAGCAGAAAGAAAGAACAGAAATTGTTGGACATGGCCAGAACAATGCTTACAATACAATCTACAAGATACTTAGGGCAGAAGCAGTCAACACAGCCTGCTACATTATCAACAGGTGCAGGATCAGACCAATATTAAAGAAGACACCTTTGAGTTGTACAAGGATAAGAAGCCAAACATCAGTCACATTTGACCTTTTAGTTGTAAGTGTTTCATTTTGAATAATGGTAAAGATAATTTAGGAATGTCAGATGCTAATAGTGATGAAGGTTTTATATTAGGATACATTTCAAAACCTAGAGGATATAGGGTATTAATATAAAAATCTTAACAATTGAACAAACATTTCATGTCTTATTTGATGAAACTAACTCTTCTATTAAGAAAATAGAAGAAGAAGAAGATGTTGTAGAAGATTGTGCAAGGATCTAGAACAAGCTTCTTTTGAAGAAAAAGGTGAAGACAAGGAAGACCTCTACTAGAAGAACTACAACAACAAGAAGAAGCCATGAAGAACTTCCTAGAGAACTGAGTATCACAGAGATCATCCAAGAAGAAAATAATAGGTTATCTTAACGATATGGTAAGAACCAGAGGTATGACTATTCCCTGTGATTATACGCATTTGTTTCTCAAATTGAGCCTAGGACAATCATGATGTACTGGTAGATGAATCTTGGGTCCTAGCTATGCAAGAGGAACTTAACCAGTTCCAACGCAGCAAGGTCTGGACTCTTGTGCCTAGACCTTTGACCATTCTTTTATGGGACCAGATGGGTCTTCAGAAACAAAATGGATAAATCATGGGTATATCACTAGGAACAAGGCTAGATTCGTAGCACAAGGATATTTCCAAGAGGAAGGCATTGATTTTGATGAAACATATGCTCCAATTGCTAGATTAGAGGCAATCATAATCTTATTAGCTTATGCATGCTCTCTAATTATCAATTTGTATCAAATGGATGTTAAAAGTGCTTATCTGAATAGTTTTATAAAAGAAGAGGTTTATGTTGAGCAACCACCTAATTTTGAAGATACTAAATATCCATATCATGTTTTTCGATTAAAGAAGACACTATATGGTCTGAAACAAGCTCTAAGAGCTTGGTATGAAAGACTAAGTGTTTATCTTCTATCACATGGTTTTGCAAGAGGTAAAGAAAATAACACTTTACTTATTAAGAAAATTTTCAGAAGGGATCTTGATTGTACAAATATATGTTGATGATATTATTCTTTGTTCTACAAATGAATCACTTTGCAAATTCTTTGAAAACCTTATGCAAAGAGAGTTTGAAATTAGCAAGATGGGTGAGCTTAATTACTTTCTTGGCTTGCAAATCACAAACCAAGGAAGGTACTCACATTTGTCAAACCAAATGTGTGACGGCCCTAGATATATGCCCAATAAGGCTCCATATCCAGATCCGCCTCCCGCGAACGGACCAAAGTCTCGCAAGGGATATCTCACACACGTGTCCAGTAAGAGTATAAAAGACAACTACATAGTATAAGACACAAGAAAGAACATGTGCTCATACCTACATATAACAATTTACAACTATCCCATTACATAATACATATCCAATATAAAAGTACAACTACTGGGGCATACCCCGAGGGAGCACAAGCTCACACAACACTAACTACTACACTACTGTTGGTGGTACAAGTCTGACAACACACCGCTGCAAGCCCAAACACACGGCAAGCCCTGAAAAGAACTGTAGGGAAGTGAGCCTCAACAAGTCACAGGCTCAGTAGGGGCCACCAAAAAACAAAACCTCAACAACTAAATAGAAGAGACTCAACCCCAGAGGGTTTCCTGGCAACACCAATAGCCAAACCATTTCATGCTCACATCATAACAATAAATAACAAATTAAACATAATCATGATAATAAACATAAAGTCCTCGGAAGGAATGTGGGACTACAGGACTAATATAATATTATTAGTCAGCCCAACTACTAAAGTGCCTAAACAAGAGTCTCACTGGCACACTACTACAACAACTGGTTGCCTAAGCTATAAGCCACACAAGTAAATCACTGCCCAGGCTACAAGCTTCACAAACGAACCTCAAACACTTGGGTAACAGGACTGCTAACCAAAAGCTGATCCCTTATACCCCAAACTACACTACGTCGGAAGTTACATACGAGGTAACAAGACTGGCTACCACGAAGCAATCCATATCACACTAAAATCATAATTGAAATCTTACTTAAAGAAAGGTGAAACACCACAAGTGGAAGTCCATTACACGACCTCCACAAAACACAACTCCACCAAACCACAATACGCCTAGGCATAAGCCTCATCGGTAAATTACCCACAAAGGTTAACATGATTGACAACCATAAACTAATCCACAATAAATATAAAAAGATCTACTTAAAACGAATAGGATAACAAGTGGCAGGCAAACCACAAGACCTCCACAACACACGAGTGCTTGAAAAGGTTGGTACACAATGTACACCACAAAACTGCAAAGTAACCCACGAAGGGTACAGATACCTGCTATCTCAAGGTACCACAACACAAATACCCGTACAAAGGGTACAAGTAGTGGTAAACACCACACAGAACCATAACTATATTGTACCTTCATTTAGGCACAACATTACAGGTGAAACCTCAACCGGCAAGTCACACAAACCACAACCACTATCACAATTGTGCCAACACCAAGGCACACTCGAATGGGTCAAACCTCGACCACGAGTCACAAACTGACCACAGCCAGTGGCAAAGCACGAGTCGGAAAGGAACGCCAGTGGCAAAGCACGAGTCAGAAAGAAACGACGCCACCACACGGGAACGGACTACTGGCTGATCAGGCCAGTATCTAACCCGGACAACACAACACAAGCAACCTCTCAGCCTCGCAGTCACAGATTAAGGGTCCAACTGCCGCTCCACGAGAACAAGTCAAACAACTGTGGAGGACCAACCAACACCACACCTGTAGACACACAGATGCAGGACCACGCCTGGCACCTCTAAGGTCTTTGGCCAGAGCACCCTAAAGTGAGGCACTGGAAAACAGGACTAGCTGGGGACCAGTGACGTCTACTGGTGTCCGTACCCCCAACTATGAGCGTGCTACAAGCGACAAAAGAACAAACTCTGGGAAGTCGCTGTCCCACTTCCGTCTTTCCCTCAGCCGGACGTACAACTCAAACTCAGGAGTGAGGGTGTCCAGGAAGACGACACAGACCTCGACGGTACAACACAAGTACCGGGACAAACCCCGGGCACAAGAAACACACGTGTCTGGCTCACAAAGAACCTGGGGTACCTGACTAGAGAGGCATTCCGGAATAGGCGCCGGACCACCACACTCGGCTAGCACAAACCACGATATATACATATATAGTCTTTATTTATAAATCACGATATACATGTGTTAGGATTAGCTTAACATCGGTCACCATGTGACCCCAAGGCTATCCAACACCAACAAATATCTGAACCACAATCCTGCCTATCATCGGCCACCTTGTGACCTCCGTGGCAACACACACATCACTTAACACATAAATCAATATAATATTCTTTAAAGGACAACAACAAACCAAGGCTAGGTCCACACATGACCCTCACTGCCCAAACATCACAAAGTCATGGCTAGGCTCACACAGGAACCTCACTGCCTAGTTATTACAACAAAACCTTAAACATTGAGCCACATTAGAGTATATGCCATGCATACACTCACATCACGTAAACAACATGTCCAACACATGGACAGCACGCTCCAAGAGCGCTACAGGTGCCAACGCACCACAAAAACCAAACCATATACGTACTTAACACATTAACCATGTAAAACATGTCCGCCTCATGAGCAATACGCTCCACGAGTGTAACAAGTGCACTAGCTCCACTTGTCATTTCCATGCACCACAAATATCACCAACCGGATATTCAAATTACCAAAAGCATACAAAATAATATCCTCGACTGCGATCGCGAAAGAGGCGAGGGCCGCCTTCTGATCGCGACGCCACGACATGGCGCGACAAGAAATCCTGTCACGACAGGTCGGACTGTCGCTACCTGGTCGCGACACCCCGACAAACCGCGATAAGAACCTGGGCCACCATCAGATCGCGACCCACATGAAAGTCACAACAGAAACCCTAACGCGACAGAGCGGGCTGTCGCGACCAGGTCGCGACACCCTGGGCCATCGCCTTCGCAAGCGAAAACCCTAATTCGGGAGGAACTCCACGGATTACCATTCCAGACCATTCAAACCATGCTTAATTCACGTTTTACATGCATTAATGGATACCCTAGCATGGTATCTACTGTTCTTTAAGCTTTAAACAAATCAAATCCACACCACGGACAATCCACGCAATCGAACAAGGTGGAAACACCCTACCTTTACGAAGAACACGAAGACCGGAGTTCCCTCGACGTTTCCCCCGCTCCACGCGACATCCTCGCGGCATGAGCACGCCCCACGCACCTCCAGAAACTCGAATCGCCCGGAAATCCTGCAGCAGCTCCCCCCCTGGCCGAGCAGAGCTTCCCCTGCTCTGTTCGGTTGGGGTTCTTAAAAACAGCACAGCGGTTGGGATCGCGACGTGCACCACCGCCGCGACCTGATCGCGGCCTTGGTAACTGTCGCCTTCCCAAGGCCGACGTCAGCTGACCACCCAACGAGCGACACGCGGCAGCCATGCAGACGAAGACCGCCAACCAGCGGCAACGGGAATGCGACCCCCAGGGCTGTCGCGTTCAGAACGCGACGTACACCCCTGTCGCGTTCACAGACAGAAAACCTGTGAGCGCTTTGGGACCAACTACCGGCCCACCAAGCCTCACAACTCGCGCGGGCACCTGAAACACAAGCTAATGGGCCACACATTGGCCACCAAACCTGCTAAACCTGGATCCACGGGGATCCGGAAAACGCGCGACGTTACATTATTATCACCTAAAAGAATTGTCGTCCTCGACAGTCAAAACAACCACAGTAAACCGAATTATCACCTAAAAAAAAATAAAACCATATACAGAACAAATAGGATACACTTCCTTTGCATTTGCATCTTCCTTTCAAACTATTTGCGCTGACTGATTCATCTATTCAATTTCACGCTTGCTTTATTTCCTTTTTCTTTAATTTATTTCACAACTGTTCCATTTTATGAATTCAGTCAACCACTTATTATCTTTCATCCATAGGTGATTCTACCTTGCCAACAGCACTTTATCTCCTTAGACTCAACCTACTTCCACATTTTCTGGGCTGTGTTGGCAACATTTCTTTCCGGGCCATTTTTCCTGCTCAAATTCTTTTACTTTATTCTGCTACATTTGGATGTTCTTTCGTGCTAAACCTTGCTTAAATTCTCAAATTTTTTAATGCCATTCCATTACTCACTTGACACTGCTAGCCATTATTCTGCTTTATCTGCATTCACATACTTAACTATTAACTTGTGGGTTATCATCCCACCACGCTTCCGCTGCGCCACTCTAATTATACCGAATGCTGAGCAAAACCACAACTCTGACCTCAATTTCTACTTTACCGACTTTTGTAATTATTCCATTTATTCACTTACCACGGATGAAAACACTATTATTTTCAGTCTGCTTTTCTTACTCTGATTGAGCCACCTGCTCAAACTCTAAATTCTGACATAACACTGCACTTTTCTATCTCATAATTACACTGCTTAATTAACCCTACTCGGATTTTACCTTCAATTATTTTTGTGCCACATTAAATTCTGAATTTTATCATATCACTGCAATTTCTGATCTGCTAAACCATTATTGACATATTGTGCTCTTCATATATCTTTCTTACAAAATTCTCAGACTATCCACTGCTCTTTCTTTATTCTTTATTTACTCAACTGCTTAACTCTGTACATATTTACACAAATCTCTGTATCAAACTTTCTATTACCATCTTTATTCATAACAGCAATATTCTGAAACTCTTCACTGCACCCATCTCTAACCACAAAACACATTTCATCTGACTGCCACGCATTACTGATCCTCTGTTTGTTCATACTACATCTTTAATTGAACTATCTCACGAAATCACTTCAAACCTGACACATCACTTAATCACACCACTTTCTTATATCTATCCACACAACCTCAAATACATTAATTAATCTTACCAAAATTCTCAGCCACAACTCATGACTAACAATCCGGATCACACTGCTCTATTCCCACCATAACACTATTCTTTCTGCCATTCCATCACATCATTACTCTATACCTACCTCTGCTAACTCTGGTTCTCATTAAAACACTTTCATTGATTTCTATAAATGAATTCATCAATCTCTTTAACTTCTATAACTGAGAACCTTTAAACAATTATAATTTAATCACAAACTGGCACCCTGATACGACCACACTCACTCTGCACTATTAACCGTGCCATTTCTCTGCCATTCTAACAACTGCCAGTTTAACAAATAGAAACACACAGTTCTTATACCAAAAACTCTCATGAACACTACACTACAGTTACACAAACTACAGACTTACTACCAGCAGTGGACATTAAATCATGTATGGGACATTGTACTTTCAATGTCTTTTCATATTCTAACTGGACATTGCTCTGATACCAACTGTGACGGCCCTGGATATTTATGCCAATAAGGCTCCATATCCAGATCCTCCTACTGCGAACGGACCGAAGTCTCGCAAGGGATATCTCACACACGTGTCCAGTAAGAGTATAAAAGACAACTACAGAGTATAGGACACAAGAAAGAACATGTGCTCATACCTGCATATAACAATTTACAACTGTCCCATTACATAATTACATATCCAAATAAAAAGTACAACTACCTCGGGCATACCCCGAGGGAGCACAAACTCACACAACACTAAACACTAACTACTACACTACTGCTGGTGGTACAAGTCTTACACAACACCGCTGCAAGCCAAACACACGGCAAGCCCTGAAAAGAACTGTAGGGAAGTGAGCCTCAACAAGTCACAGGCTCAGTAGGGGCCACCCAAAAACAAAACCTCAACAACTAAATAGAAGAGACCTCAACCCCAGAGGGTTTCACTGGCAACACCAATAGCCAAACCATTTCATGCTCACATCATAACAATAAATAACAATTAAACATAATCATGATAATAAACATAAAGTCCTCGGAAGGAATGTGGGACTACAAGACTAATATAATATTATTAGTCAGCCCAATTACTAAAGTGCCTAAACCAGAGTCTCACCGGCACACTGCTACAACGACTGGTTGCCTAAGCTATAAGCCACACAGGTAAATCACTGCCCAGGCTACAAGCATCACAGGCGAACCTCAAACACTTGGGTAACAAGACTGCTAACCAAAAGCTGATCCCTTATACCCCAAACTACACTACGTCGGAAGTTACATACGAGGTAACAAGACTGGCTACCACGAAGCCAATCCATATCACACTAAAATCATAATTGAAATCTTACTTAAAGAAAGGTGAAACACAACAAGTGGACGGTCCCATTACATGACCTCCACAAAACACAACTCCACCAACCACAATACGCCTAGGCCATAAGCCTCATCGGCAAATTACCCACAAAGGTTAACATGATTGACAACCATAAACTAATCCACAATAAATTATAAACAAAGATCTACTTAAAAAGAATAGGATACAACAAGTGGCAGGTCAAACCACAAGACCTCCACAACACACGAGTGCCTGAAAAGGTTAGTACACAATGTACTACCACAAAACTACAAAGTAACCCACAAAGGGTACATGTACCTACTATCTCAAGGTACCACAACACAAATACCTGTACAAAGGGTACAAGTAGGTGGTAAACACCACACAGAACCATAACTATATTGTACCTTCATTTAGGCACAACATTACAGGTGAAACCTCAACCGGCAAGTCACACAAACCACAACCACTGTCACAATTGTGCTAACACCAGGGCACACCTCGAACGGTCAAACCTCGACCACGAGTCACAAACTCACGAACCACAGCCAGTGGCAAAGCACGAGTCGGAAAGGAACGCTAGTGGCAAAGCACGAGTCAGAAAGGAACGACGCCACCACACGGGAACGGACTACTGGCTGATTAGGCCAGTATCCAACCCGGACAACACAACACAAGAACAACCTCTCAGCCTCGCAGTCACGGATGAAAGGTGCAACTGCCGCTCCACGAAAACAAGTCAAACAACTGTGGAGACCAACCAACACCACACCTGCAGACACACAGCTGCAGGACCATGCCTGGCACCTCTAAGGTCTCTGGCCGGAGCACCCTAAAGTGAGGCACTGGAAAACAGGACTAGCTGGGGACCAGTGATGTCTACTGGTGTCCGTACCCCCAACTACGAGCGCGCTACAAGCGACAAAAGAACAAACTCTGGGAAGTCGCTATCCCACTGCCGTCTTTCCCTCAGCCGGACGTACAACTCAAACTCAGGAGTGAGGGTGTCCAGGAAGACGACACAGACCTCGACGGTACAACACAAGTACCGGGACAAACTCTGAGCACACAAGAAACACATATGCCTGGCTCACATAGAACCTGGGGTACCTGACTAGAGAGGCATTCCGGAATAGGCGCCGGACCACCACACTCGGCTAGCACAAACCACGATATATACATATATAGTCTTTATTTATAAATCACGATATACATGTGTTAGATTAGCTTAACATCGGTCACCATGTGACCCCAAGGCTATCCAACACCAAGACATATCTGAACCACAATCTTGCCTATCATCGGCCACCTTGTGACCTCCGTGGCAACACACACATCACTTAACACATAAATCAATATAATATTCTTTAAAGGACAACAACAAACCAGGGCTAGGTCCACACATGACCCTCACTGCCCAAACATCACAAAGTCATGGCTAGGCTCACACAGGAACCTCACTGCCTAGTTATTACAACAAAACCTTAAACATTGAGCCACATTAGAGTTTATGCCATGCATATACTCACATCATGTAAACAACATGTCCAACACATGGACAGCATGCTCCAAGAGCGCTACAGGTGCCAACGCACCACAAACACCAAAGCATATACGTACTTAACACATTAACATGTAAAACATGTCCGCCTCATGAGCAATACGCTCCACGAGTGTAACAAGTGAACTAGCTCCACTTGTCATTTCCATGCACCACAAATATCACCAACCGGATATTCAAATTACCAAAAGCATACAAAATAATATCCTTGGTTGCGATCGCGACAGAGGCTAGGGCCGCCTTCTGATCGCGACGCCACGACATGGCGCGACAAGAAATCCTGTCGCGACAGGTCGGACTGTCGCTACCTGGTCGCGAACCCCGACAAACCAAACCATGATAAGAACCAGGGCCGCCATCAGATCGCGACCACATGAACGTCGCAACAGAAACCCTAACGCAACAGAGCGGGCTGTCGCGACCAGGTCGCGACACCCTGGGTCGTCGCCTTCGCAGGCGAAAACCCTAATCCGGGAGGAACTCCACGGATTACCATTCCAGACCATTCAACCATGCTTAATTCACGTTTTACATGCTTTAATGGATACCCTAGCATGGTATCTACTGTTCTTTAAGCTTTAAACAAATCAAATCCACACCACGGACAATCCACGCAATCGAACAAGGTGGAAACACCCTACCTTTACGAAGAACACGAAGACCAGAGTTCCCTCGGCGTTTCCCCCGCTCCACGCGACATCCTCGCGGCGAGAGCACGCCCCACGCACCTCCAGAAACTCGAATCGCCCAGAAATCCCGCAGCAGCTCCCCCCCCCTGGCCGAGCAGAGCTTCCCCTGCTCTGTTCGGTTGGGGTTCTTAAAAACAGCACAGCGGTTGGGATCGCGACATGCACCACCGCCGCGACCTGATCGCGGCCTTGGTGACTGTCGCCTTCCCAAGGCCGACGTCAGCTGACCGCCCAACGAGCGACACGCGGCAGCCATGCAGAAGAAGACCGCCAACCAGCGACAACGGGAACGCGACCCCCAGGGCTGTCGCGTTCAGAACGCGACGTACACCCCTGTCACGTTCACAGACAGAAAACCTGTGAGCGCTTTGGGCCCAACTGCCGGCCCACCAAGCCTCACAACACGCGCGGGCACCTGAAACACAAGCTAATGGGCCACACATTGGCCACCAAACCTGCTAAACCTGGATCCACGGGGATCCGAAAAACGCGCGACGTTAAAAAATGTATTTCAGATTTTCTTTCTAAGTATGGTTTTGACAAGTGTAAGTCTTTAGGAACACCCATGAGCTCAGAAATAAAGTTAGATAGTGATCCAATTGGTAAGAAAGTAGATCAAAAGATCTATAGAGGCATGATTGGGTCATTACTCTATCTTACTGCTAATAGACCAGACATAATGTTCAATGTATGTTTGTGTGCCGGATTTAAAGAATCTCATATTAATGTTTTTAAATATCTTATTAATACAAGTAAATTTGGTTTATTTTATCTCAGATGTTCTGAATTTAAATTGCTTGGATATAGTGATGTTGACTAAGTTAAATGCAAAATAGACAGAAAAAGCACCAGGGTACTTGTCAATTTCTTGCAGGATGCTTAATATCTTGGTCTTCTAGAAAAAAAAACTCAGTAGCATTGTCCACAACCGAAGCAGAATATATTACAGTTGGAAGTTGCTGCACCCAACTACTGTGGATCAAACACTAACTAAAAGACTATGGTCACAAACTACATGAAATTCCAATGTTGTGTGACAACACAAGCGCAATTAATTTGACCAAAAATCCTATCCAGCATTCAAGAACCAAGCACATTGAGGTCAGACATCTTTATCAAGGACCATGTAAGTAATGGTGATATCTTACTTGAATTTGTTACTACAGATAATCAATTAGCTGATATTCTTACTAAACCACTTTGTGAGGATAGGTTCACTTTAATTATAAGAGAAATAGGAATGTGTAACCCTGAATGAATACTTAAAACTCTAAGTACGTTGTTTGATTTATCTATCGTCAACTTTTTTTTCAACTCCTAGACAGTCGACTTCTCAAAAGTTGGAGTTTAGGATGTCGGAGTAACTAGTCTAATTTTAAATTTGAATCTATTTATCTTTGGGGAGAAAGTTATATAATATGTTTATTCATTCAGTTCCAGCCGTTCATCTTCCACTCTATGGTCCGTTAGGGATTTCCTTCCTTTATAAAACCATTTCCTCCTTTCTTTTCAAATTACTCATTTGAAACCGCTCCAACTCCTCTGTCTTCTTCTTGGTTCTGTTGGGTTGAATGTGTATTTGAAACCTTTTAATGATGACTTTAATCATGACTAATTGACATCACTCATAATTTGATTTTGATGATGACATTTTGTATATTTTGTACATATTAAAATGATGACTAATTGAACATGTTATTCATTTTATACATATCACAACAATGCTTAAACAATTGAACATTTTATACTTCATACTTTGATGATAATACCTTGTGCTAATGGTTTATGTGTTAAATTCTCAGGGCTATACAGTCTTTGTCATGGTAGTGTCGACACATCCCTTGGTGGTGTCGACACTGGATCACTGTCCCAGAAGTTATCTTTGAAGACAGGGTCAAGGTGTGTCGACACACTCAATGGTGGTGTCGACACTAGTCCCAGCTTCCAGGAGATCATTTTGCCTACCTGGGACAGGGTGTCGACACACTCAGTGGTGGTGTCGACACACTCTGGCTGAAGTCTCAACATCTGATTCCTATGGACACGTGGCTGCTTGGGAATCAAGGGATTTGACCTAGATTTCTGTGCCCACGCACCCCAAGGCATCTCATGGACATATGGGGCTATAATACCCATGATTCTCCTACCCCAAAGGCAAGAGAGCCCATACACTTCTAGAAGAAGCCTTTTGGCGGCAAAAAGGGTTTTCCAGATCTTGCTCCATCTCCAGAAGTGTAGGCCATCCTTTCAAGAGGAAGGACGTGGGAATCAAAGGGAATCTCTGAAGAGAAGGTTGCTATGCTAGGAAAGGGAGCAGATCCAACTGAAGAGCAGCAGTAGAAGAGGGATTTCTGGCATTTCAGATGCCATCAAAGCAGAGTATCGCCAACTGAGGAGAATCTCCACCGAATTCTATCAAGGCTCCTCAATTCAAGCGTCTGCAATACCTCTTCACCGAAGAACATCCAATTCATACTTCTTTCACCTAATTCTTGGAGTGTTCATTTTATTTCTTCTTGTGAGATCTGTACATGAAGTTCTATACAGATTTCTGAGTTTATTGAGTCTGTGAATCAGATCATTGCTAGAGGATCTGATCTCTTTTGTGTTTGATCTAGCTTTTGTATTGTGAGCCGTCAAGCTCTGTTTGTGAGTCGTCACACTCACTGTGGGTTTTGAGCCGTCGTGCTCAATTTGGAGTCGTCGTGCTCCGGTTGTTGTTTGAGCCGTCGTGCTCAGTTTTTGGAGTCGTTGTGCTCCAGGTGTGTGTTTGAGCCGTCGAGCTCAAGGGTGTTTGGAGTCGTCGTGCTCCGGTGTGAGTTGTACTCTTTTAAGTAGTGAAGCCTCACTGTGTGAGGCGTGGATGTAGGAATCACTGTTGTGATTTCCGAACCACCTAAAAATCATTTGTGCAATGGTTTGATCTGCTTGTCAGCGTTAGATGCTTGCATAGGATTTCGATTTCACACTAAGTGTTTGATTGCTTCACACATCATCTACACACACCCACACTTCAGATCAGTAAATTGTTTGTCTGAATTGATATATGATTCGAAGTAATTTTGAATTGCTTAAGCTTCGCGTTAATTGGTGTTAGATCTATTCAACCCCCCCTTCTAGATCTGATCCATCCATCTATTCGATCCTACAATTGGTATCAGAGCAGGTTAACCACTCTAATTGTTAGATCTAATTCCTTGTTACATTGATTCACTGTGATTAGATCTAATAGTCTATTGAGTTTTGGTATAATGGCAAATTGCTTTAATCTGCATGAATTTCCTGTTATAATTTCAGAGAAATCCCCAAGCTCATTTCATCGGAATTTTTAGAGGATTCACAAAGAAAAGGAGCAAAAGAAATTCACAAGTACATAATGGCAAAGAAGAGAGCTTCAATGAATCCAGAAAATCAACAATTCAAAAGACTTTGGCTCTAACAGCACATTCCATGATCTCAGAGCATTCTTCATCCTCTTCAGAACACAAGAGTTCAAATGGGTCTACAAGGTCAGGTAAATCAATTCAGATCCATTTATGTATTCTAATTCTGATTCTGATGCAGATGAAGGCATGTCTTTTGTTGAATTGATTGAATTTAGTGAGAAGATACAAAATCTTAATGCAAAGCTGAACACTAAAAATAAATATTTGAAAAAGACTTTAAAACATTGCCACAAAGAAAGTGAAAAATTGAAAAGTACACTTGAATTGCTCCAGAACAATGATAAAGATCCTTCACAAGAAAATGAGAATTTGAAAATTGAAGTTAAGAAACTGAATTCTGAAAAAGAAAGTTTGAAAGATAAAATCAAAATTTGTGAAAACAAGTTGTCTAAGTTGAAAGAAAATCATGATCAGTTGGAATATGAAAATCTTGATTTGAAAGATGAAAATGAAAAATTGATTGATCTCAATGAAAACTTCAAATTTGATAATGATCAATTAAACAAATAGATTTGTAACATGGCTCATGATCATCAAATAAATGAAAGATGCAAACAACTTGTTGAAGAAAATAGTCATCTAAAAAGGAAGATGAATGCTTGTTGCATGACAAACCATTGGACAATGACTGTAGCAAATTAAGTAATAAAATTGCTGATTTGGAAAAACAAATTGCTCAATTTGAAAATGAAAAGAACAAGATGAAAAATGGTTTGGATGTCATACTAAATACACTTTAAATTTCAGAAAAATAAGTTGTTGCATTAAAAGCAGAAAAACAGAAGTTTCAAGATGAATTGAAGAATATTACAAACACAAGTCTTGCTTCTGTAAAAAATAAAGAAAATGAAAAGAAAACCAAAGTAATATTTGTTAAAGCTGCTGCGAATAAGAACTTTGATATCTCTAATGAAAAATCAGTGAAAGTTCATGTTCAGAAAAATATTCAAAAACAAAATGAGAAAAATGGCAAAAATGCTGCTAAGAAGAAGAATCTTGTTTCTGTGAAAAACAAGAAAATTGAAACAGAAAAACAGAACAATTTACACAGGATTCCTCCATCTCTTCCACACTTCAGAAGTGTTCCAAAGAAAGTTCAATATTCACATCATGCCAAGAGCCACCAAAAGGTACCTCATTCTCCTCATGGTAAGCCTCTCACATGAAAAGGAGATTCCAGTAAATGCATACATGCCAAGGTAAGTACCAGGTAAGTAATGATCTCATTTTCTTTAATTGTAATAAACCTGGTCATTTAGCCAAATTTTGCTGGAATAGAGATCAACATTTCCATATATATGCCAAATCAGTCCAGTGCTTCACATGTCATAAATTTGGGCATACTTCTAGGGAATGTTGGCATAGAATTGATAATCATGTGCATGCTTCCATGTTTCATGTTAATGTACATAAGTATAAAGATCATGTTCATGCTGAAAACACTCAGAAATTCTATGTACATGAAAATAGAATTGTTGTACAAAAGATCTCTTCTGAATCCATGTTAAAAATCTCAATGATAAAAATCTGAAAAATAGAAAACAAATTGTTCAGTATGTCAGTGGTGCATTCTATACTAATAACTCTAAGATTAGAACCCAAGATTCTAGTGTTTCTAGTCTTCAGAAAAATGCACCCAATATAAAATCATTTTGGATTCAAAAATCGTTGTTGCAGATTCATGAAAGATCTTTAGGACCCAAATAAGTTTGGGTTCTGAATGTGCTGCTTGAATGCTAGATGCATGGATCCTTGTGGTCAATTTCAAGATGAAGGCTTCATGACTAAGCTACAAGGAAAGTAAGTGAAGAGAATGAAAGAAAATGAAAATCTCACCAGGTAAATATTTCTGAGAGATTCCCTGCTAATTAAAAACTGAAATCAATTGGGACTCTTATGCAAAGATCAATTGGTATATCAAATGGTGAACTGTGGAAGGACAAGTCAGGCTTGTCTGGAAACTATCATTAAGTGTGAGGAATAACCTCCGCCAAGTACCAATGATCTTCCTTGTGTAAGAGTCATTAATTTAAAAAAAAAATGGTTGTGATTGAAACATGATGCTTGTTTATTTCATTTCTTCCATGATAATTTTTGCTTGAATTACTTGCAAAGTTTTCACATCATGCATATGTAACTAAGAATCATGATTTTGTTGAAAATGCTCAGAAACTCCATGTGAATATAAATTGAACATTTCATGAAACATAGATGCATTAAACAAAGAATAATTGTGTTATGGAACTAACGTTGTTCATAGTTCCATTAATGACAAAAGTGCATCTATACTAAAAAGAAAATTCTCTTGGATTCAAAAAGATTCATTGTTGTAATCTAACTCTTGCTCCACTGTAGAACCCAAGAAGGTAAGGGTCCTAAGGCCAACTTGATCAGCAAGTTGATGAGTCTTGTAGCCATACATTTCCATCTGAAATCAAGACAATGGCTATGCAATACAAGAAAAATTGGAAACCACAAGTAAAATCCAAATGAAGACTGTTCAGGTAAAATCTCTTTATCATTTCAAATGTAAATTGTCTGAATTGAAATGAATGTTTAATTTTTATATGAACAATGAGAAATGTGTTTCAATGCTGATTCCAACAAAAATTTATGTCATAACAATTGAAATCATGTTTGTTTGTTTGTGCCCATGACTCCTTCTGCATATCTTCTCTTTTGACTTCTTGGTATATCAAATGATGACATGTGGAAAAACAAGTTATGCTTGTTTGGAAACTTTCATTATGCGTGAGTAAAATACTCTGCCAAGTACCAGAAGTCATGTTATGCTTAAAGATAATGGTGTGCATAATCATGTGTGAATTGCTTGCTAGCTTTTTCATTCCATGCACATATTAAGGGGGAGTAAATTTGAAAAAGTGCAAAAATGTTCTTGAAAATGCAATGAATCTCATGCTAAAACTAAAGAATAATTGACCTTTTTGCAGTGACTATGTGCTATATCAAATGGTGAAATGTGAAGGACAAGTTAGGCTTGTCTGGAAACTATCATCATGCATGAGAAAAATTCTCCGCCAAGTATCAATAGCCTTTTTCTGCATAAAGGTCATCAAGAAAAATGAAAATCTCAAAAACTTTATTTTAAGTCTTTGAAACAATTTTGAGTTTTTGAAAAACTTTTCCTTCAATAAATTGTCTGTTGATGTATTCTTGATCATGTTCATATTCTTTCTGTGCAAACTGTTTTGAATGAACATATCTGAATTGCTTAAATGATAATTTCATATCATGCATATCTTATGGGGGAGTGAGTCAAAAGCATCTTGGAGTGAAATGTTGGAGAAATATTCTTTCATATCTGATTTATCAACAACTCCCTTCAGTTTGTTGACAAATGTTCTTGCAAATAAATCCTCACTCACATTGCATTGGCATGCTTGGTATATCAAATGGTGATTTGAAGAAAGACAAGTCAGCTTGTCTGGACACTTTCACTATGCGTGAGTATATGTCTCCGCCAAGTATCAAGAGTCTTGTATGCAATTGTTGAGGGGGAGTCCTTGTCTTTCAATAAAACATTCTTGTTCATTCTATTTTCACTTCATTCTATTCCTATTTCTTCAATAATCATCATGTTCACCTTTTGAGGGGGAGATACATGAAAGGGGGAGTCATTGTCACATTCCTTGACTTTACTTGTCTATCTTGAACCCCAAACTCATCAGAATGTTTGAGTCATTGTGCTATTTTCTTATGAGAGAATTAAGACATTGAAACTAAACTCATTGTGCATTTAGTTTAATTTCAAAGATTCATTATCATTTCAAGGTTAAGCAATCTTAATACTGAATGTCTTTAAAATGACTTGCAAAACACTTGTAGGCACATGAGTGGTTTTACTATTTAACATGTGCATGTTTAGCTTCATTTTTACCACATATTAAGAATAATTTTTTCTAAATTCGTAGACATGACTTGTCTGGTCAAAGCAAAAATATTCCTGCAAAACATCAAAAGAAAATGATCAAAACTTTGGAAAGATACAAACAAAACAATGCAAATTCTTGAACCACTGAGTAACCGGCCATTTCACCTAAAAAGTGATTTATTTCGCGTCAAAAAGTGGAAATCAAGTTTTCAACTATGTATAAGATAATAAAAGTTAAACCACTGAGTAATCAGGAGGTCTTGCATCTGATCAATGTGATCTCTTGCACTGAAAAGTGAGATTTAACTGATTTATTCTTGTATTCTTTCCCAGTTAAAAATGAAAGAAAATCAAATTGACAGGATGGAAAAGCTTAAGACCTTATAAAGTTCATGTATACTAAGTTCAGACCTATTATTCTACATTGTGTTAAACTTAAAGCTCCTAACATCCTTGTTAAATACTTCTGCTCACTCATATAGGTCACTTTACTTCACATTTGTATCATTATTTTAACTACATTCAGATCATTATATCTTGTAATATCTTGTGTTGAGTGTGTCTTTGTGATTAAATTTTGTTGCACAATACCAAAACACAATAATTTCTCTCATTTGACAATATCACTTGCCTCACTTATTTGATTATTTCTGACAATTCATTTCCTACATTTCATTTCTTGATCTCCTATAATCTTTGTTTCTCTCTCTTATCTATCCTTTTGATGCTGTCAAAAAGGGGGAGAAAGGCCTTTAAAAGGGGGAGAATGTTCTTAAAGGGGAGAAAGTTTCTTATAGGAGAAAATTCAAAAAGGGGAGATTTGAGTCGGCTATTGGGAGATTGTGCATATATGTTGTCATCATCAAGAAGGGGGAGAATGTTGGGTTGAGTGTGTATTTGAAACCTTTTAATGATGACTTTAATCATGACTAATTGACATCACACATAATTTGATTTTGATGATGACATTTTGTACATTTTGTACATTAAAATGATGACTAATTAAACATGTTAATCATTTTACACATATCACAACAATGCTTAAACAACATGTTTTGAACATTTTAACTCATACTTTGATGATAATACCTTGTGCTAATGGTTTATGTGTTAAATTCTCAGGGCTATACAGTCTTTGTCATGGTGGTGTCGACACATCCCTTGGTGGTGTCGACACTGGATCACTGTCCCAGAAGCTATCTTTGAAGACAGGGTCAAGGTGTGTCGACACACTCAATGGTGGTGTCGACACTAGTCCCAGCTTCCAGGAGATCATTTTGCCTGCCTGGGACAGGGTGTAGACACACTCAGTGGTGGTGTTGACACACTCCGGCTGAAGTCTCAACATCTGATTCCTCTAGACACGTGGCTGCTTGGGAATTAAGGGATTTGACCTAGATTTCTGTGCCCACGCACCCCAAGGCATCTCATGGACATATGGGGCTATAAATACCCATGATTCTCCTACCCCAAAGGCAAGAGAGCCCATACACTTCCAGAAGAAGCCTTTTGGCGGCAAAAAGGGTTTTCCAGATCTTGCTCCATCTCCAGAAGCTGCAGGCCATCCTTTCAAGAGGAAGGACGTGGGAATCAAGGGGAATCTCTAGAGAGAAGGTTGTTGTGCTAGGAAAGGGAGCAGATCCAACTGAAGAGCAGCAGTAGAAGAGGGATTCTGGCATTTCAGATGCCATCAAAGCAGAGTATCGCCAACTGAGGAGAATCTCCACCGAATTCCATCAAGGCTCCTCAATTCAAGCGTCTGCAATACCTCTTCACCGAAGAACATCCAATTCATACTTCTTTCACTTAATTCTTGGAGTGTTCATCGTATTCTTCTTGTGAGATCTATACATGAAGTTCTGTACAGATTTCTGAGTTTATTGAGTCTGTGAATCAGATCATTGCTAGAGGATCTGATCTCTTTTGTGTTTGATCTAGCTTTTGTATTGTGAGCCGTCGAGCTCTGGTTTGTGAGTCGTCGCACTCACTGTGTGGTTTGAGCCGTCGTGCTCAATTTGGAGTCGTCGTGCTCCGGTTGTTGTTTGAGTCGTCGTGCTCAGTTTTTGGAGTCGTTGTGCTCCAGGTTGTGTGTTTGAGCCGTCGAGCTCAAGGGTGTTTGGAGTCATCGTGCTCTGGTGTGAGTTGTACTCTTTTGAGTAGTGAAGCCTCACTGTGTGAGGGGTGGATGTAGGAATCACTGCTGTGATTTCCGAACCACCTAAAAATCCTTTGTGCAATGGTTTGATCTGCTTGTCAGCGTTAGATGCTTGCATAGGATTTCGATTTCACACTAAGTGTTTGATTGCTTCACACATCATCTACACACCCACACTTCAGATCAGTAAATTGTTTGTCTGAATTGATCTTTGATTCGAAGTAATTTTGAATTGCTTAAGCTTCCGCGTTAATTGGTGTTAGATCTATTCAACCCCCCCTTCTAGATCTGATCCATCCATCTATTAGATCCTACAGGTTCCCGTGTCCGTTTTCGACCCGACGGAACTCTTGCTAAGAATATGTTGATTTCTTCAATCTTTCTGAAGAAAGGTAGGATCTTTGACACCTTTAGGCTCATTTCACATCTCCTTTACCATCGTTCTTAGATTTTTCCCTCGTATTGGTCTAGATGGCCTCTTCTAGGGCTCTGGACGGTTCTTTCTTCACTTCCGAACAGTTCAACAAACTCAAGTCTGCCAAAGCTTCGATTTGACCTAGCAAGATTGTAGAATTTTCTCGGTTGATAGGAAGATTCAGTTCCGTGGTAGAAATCCTAGGTGTGATGAGATGGACAAGCTTATGCCAGATCAATGAGCCTTCTTATGAGGATGTAGTGAAGGCTTTTTACGTGACCCTTCAAGTCTCTACCGATGGGTCTCTACAAGTCTATGTAAAAGGTACTCAGATTTCTATCTCTGAAGATTTGTTAGTAGACATTTTGGATTGCCCCTCTTCCAGGCACAAGGTCAGTGAGGTTATGTGTAACGGCCCCGACGCCCAGACCCCCGGCTCCCACCGAGAATCTGATCGCCAATACCGCCGATGTAAC